>DWLH01001335.1:0-13335 GCA_018249795.1 Heliconius telesiphe telesiphe
AAAAAACCGGACTAGCGCGAGTCGGGCTCGCCCACCGAGGGTTCCGTACTAAAATTGAAGGTCTCGGACTTTTTCTGAAATTCAGGCTTAGTTTAGCCAGAGCCCTTTCATTTCATGCCTCACTTGCGCTAGCGGCTTTAATATCAAATTTTGCCCCCATCTTTTCTGCCAAATTTCATAATTGTAGGTCAACCAGAAATACAGTACTCCATTAATTTTGATTCCTTTTATAGTGTCGAAATACGCTTTTTTTGCGATATAAACGACTATATATTTTTACTAAGTAAATATAGAATACAAATTAGTGTTTATCAATCATTCAGGTAAATTTTAATTTAGTTAATTTATTTACATAAATTTCATACTATAACTAAATACTGAAAATAATTAATTTTAAAGTTGGTGTCTTTTATTCTTATCAAATTCAAAACAAAGAAATCAATTTAGGGCGTCTCTCGATACCGCTCCTTACTAAAGATCCTTGATTTTATTTATATTCTTAAGCTTAAAAAAAAAAATATATATATACATTTAGTTTATAATATGAAACATCTTAGTGGCCATTTATGATAATTAAATAAGTTTTAAAGCCGCAACAAGTTTCTATAAGTTTGTGAAAGCCGAGTTCCATACGTCTCACTATTTGGAGTTTCAGCGACGAGGTCAAACGTGGCTAAGTAGCTCAAATGCATTTGCAAAGGAAACTAAGTAGTTTCCTTTGTAAATGCATTTCAAAGTTTAGCTATATGTGAGACTTGAACTTATTATTGTATGCTCTTTGAAATAATATTGTTAGCAAACTCGTGTAAATGGGGGTAGATGTAGGTGAAAAAGACTATAAAAGCAATGGAGTTGTATCAATCGAGGGCATTCTTCAGGGGTGACCTACTCTCGCCCTCTCCGCCTGGTGACGCTGTCAAGACCATTCCAGGTGAAAAAAAAAGAAAGATAATCGAGAGTAGTTGCTTGTAGGCAATGGCCTTTATTAGAAGGAAACTCGTGTGAAGTATTGTTATTGAACATACATATCACTTATTGATACGTAACGTAACGCAACGTAAAAAAATTTTAGACCAGTCGTGGCGCAGGGGCACAAAGTGTGACTGTTGTGGGTTCGATCAGCACTCGAGGAGATGAAATATTTATTTAAATTTAAATTTCCATTTCTTCGCTCTAGTGTCGAGGCAAAGCGTGGCGTTGAGTTCTGCCACTCAACGCGCAATGCCTTCCTTCCTTTGAAAGCGATCTGAGCCACTTTCAGTGGTTGTAAGAGTAGTGAGTGCTTTTTCCGTGTAGATACCAGAATTCTTAGGTTTCAAGTAGCTGAGGTCTTCGCCTCTGTCTTCATACACAAAAATGTCGTGTTTTTCTGAAGCTTTTACGCATCCCAGTCGATCTACCACCATGGCTCAGTTGTAGTTAACTACCATAGCATCAATACTAATTACACAACTACCTTGTCCAACCACTTCGCTTATTGTTGTAAGCATAGCCCGATCCTGCTCGAAGGGCGACCGTCTAGCCCCATCGAGTAGTAAGATCATTTTGTTCTTTGATCTTACTATTCGGCAGGTGATATCTCCTATAGTCCTAGTATCGGACATAATTTAAAGTTAAGCCTAGCATACTATAAGAAAGAAAGCGAATTATAAACGTGTTGGTTGTGCGTTAGATCCTTCATTTGGGAAAAAAATATCATCAGTAACACGTTTTAGTTAAACAAAGAGCGACTTTCAGTTTCGCCACTCAGCAGGTAGAGTCAGAATAAAGCAGCAAGGATAACAATTAAAACAAAAAAGCGAAATCATCTTATTTACGTTTGCGGTATACACATTAACCATAATAATTACCTAGGTTATACATCATTTTTTTTTCGTAATATTGTAAAAGAAGTTATTTTGTTTTTAATTACGTTTCTAAGATGAAAATTAATTAATTATCTCTTATTAAATTGTGAAATATAATAACTGCAAACAAAGAAGATCCCTAATTAATGAAGTAATAAAATGAAGGTAAATAAGGCGCTTAAATTAGAAGATGTTCTTTATTCACCGAACTTTAGTTATACTCGTAATTAAAATAAATTTTCAGTAAAATTTTGAAGTCTTTTAAATTTTATTGAGATAAATAATAGACTATATCGTTCGCTATTACATTGAATTAT
This sequence comes from Heliconius telesiphe telesiphe, assembly GCA_018249795.1. Classification (NCBI taxonomy): domain Eukaryota; kingdom Metazoa; phylum Arthropoda; class Insecta; order Lepidoptera; family Nymphalidae; genus Heliconius; species Heliconius telesiphe. The sequence continues at coordinate 2,165 of DWLH01001335.1, forward strand.
TTAACACATTACGTAATATATATTATATAAAATGTTGAAAATACTAGTAGATTTACTCTTCTAATTAATAAATAAAATCGGTTAAAAGCGAGTGTGCCGAGGGTCGCCCACCGAGGGTTCCGTACCAATTCAGGATAACATTAAGCACAACTTACGGAAGTTGATAAACTTATATAAAATAATGGAAATAAAGAAATAAAAATAAGCAAAGCGCACAAAAGTAAAAAAAAGGAAATAAGCAATAACTTGTTATTAAATCATTACATAACAAACAATTGGAGTCAAAAAAACTGAATAAAATCAATTAGCAGCAGTCACGACGTTAGAAGTATCGTTATGTATCGACAACTGGCGTTTCGCCAACCAACCATTCTTCGAGCCTAACGACTATTCCATTACTCTTATAATAGTAGGTTTGCATGAATTTTACTCGCATAATACGTATGTAGATTAATAAATGTTATATAAAATTAGTATTAAATAGTTTTTTTTTTTCAGCTTTACACTGTATCCCGCATACAGCAGGGCAAAGAGATCTTGGGAATCTAGTTTTAAGACACTCCGTTTCGAACTCAATGCCGCGCTTTGCTTCGATACCAGAGCGAATGAAAGAACATATTAAGTAGTGGTGCGACCCCGCGCAGCTCCTCCCGCTTTATTTGGCTTCACAGATCCTTATTTATAAGCCTGGGCTTATAAATAAGGATCTTAGAATAATGACAGATCTATTAGTATAACGTTCTCACTGCCATAAATGCCCTATTTATTTGCATTTTAAAATTACGTTACGTTTATTTTTTTTGCTTCACTCTGTATTCCACACAAGACACGACAGGCAGAGGGAACCTAGCAGCTAGACACTCCGTTCTCATTAGGACACTACCCACTTCCCATTGAATTCCGGATGCATTGCGTGTTGAGTGGTGGAGCTCAACGCCACGCTTTGCTTCGTTAAGAGAGGAAATGAAAATATGAAACATTTCATGTTCCTCGAGTGAGAATCCAACCCACAACCCGTCGCGCTTACATTCGTACGCTTATGTTTCCGCGCCACGACAGACCTCAATCTTATTTATGTGTATATATGTATAGATATAGGTAAGTCTTAATTTAAGCCTTTCAGGGATTTATTTAATTTGCCGCGCAAGAATAATGCAAATTTAAGACTTATGTGATTTTCTCAAGGGTACAAATATGATCTAAAGAAAAGGGTACAAGAATGATGATGTGATTTTCTCAAGGGTACAATCTCAGGGGTCTCAAAAATGAGCCAAAAAAAAAAAATTTTAACAAAAAAAACCGTCGTTGAACAACGAATTAAAAAATTAAAAAGTAAAAATTAAAAAATAAATTACACATCAAGTAAAACGTACATTGATTTTGTTAAACTAATTATTAAAGAAAGATTTTATAATTTGATATCGTAGAAAGGTTATTGTAGCATTAACTTGACACTGACTTCTTCTACTTTTTAGTTCGTTGTTTGAAATCGGTTTTTGTTTTGTTAAAAATAATTTATTTTATGATTTTAAGTGATGGATAGATCTTACCTTTTAAGGTTCAGCTTCTTAAGTTAGTAGTTGTCCTATGAACACTCCAAATTTAATTAGGTATTATTGTACATACTAACATTTTGGCATATTGACAAGAACCTAAATAAAAAATATTCGGGTGAATTGGGAACCTCTCACTTTTTTGAAGTCAGTTGTAAATGAAAACATCCTCTTTTTTGAAGTTGGTTGAAAAGAAATGCAACGGATGAGGAATCTTACTTCTGACACCCATTTTAACAATGTTTTTCCTTGTAACTATTACAGTATAATTATAAATTTTTAAGAAAAAAAAAAAACAACCTGTTCAATTTTAACCGGATCTCATAATCAGAACCTAACCAAACTATCCTTGAAATGTATCCTTTCAAATAAAAAAAGAATCATCGGAATCGGTTGGCGTGATATTGAGTTATTCGTGTATTTGTCGCGCACATACCTAATGCAAATTTAAGATTTATGTGATTTTCTCATAGATACCATTGTCAGAAAGGAATTTAAAAAAATGGGACCACATGGAAAGTACTAGCTTTCAAATAAAAAAGTAATCACAATCGGTTCACCCATTCAAAAGTTAACAAACATAAAAAATACTGTCGAATTGATAACCTCATTTTCTTACAGAAGTCGGTTAATAAAAATGGTATCAACAAAATTACTAAAATATAATACACATAAAATTTTATTTCCACAAAATAGTATAGATATTACTTTACAAAATTATTCATGAGTCTACATCTAGTACGTGTCGTGTGTCGGATACTATTTGGCTATCTGCATCTATGGACATATGGATAACGTATTTTTATAATATGAACAAGAAAACTTAAAACTTTGAGGCCAGTCGTGGCGCAGGGGCAAAAAATTTGTAAATCGACTGGTTGTGGGTTCGATCCCCACTCGAAGAAATGAAATATTTATTTATATTTATATTTTCATTTCTTCGCTCTGGTGTCGAGGGGAAAGCGCGGTGTTGATTTCCGCCACTCAACACGCAATGCCCCCAGAAATTGGCAGAAAGTGGGGAGCGGAGTGTCTTAACACTAAGTTCCCTCTGCCTACCCTGCTGTGTGCGGGATACAGCGTGAAGCTGAAAAAAAAACAAGAAAACGATATATGCTATGAAATATGAAATGGATGAGAACAGATATTTGCTATGAACGGTAGGACCGTTTCATAGCAAATGTCTGTCTGTATATTTATTACAATATTGGGCATTATAACCTTTTTTTACATTTTTTCTTGTTTTTATTTCGAAATAATTATTGTCGCCTTTAATTTTGAAATATTATAAAAGGTCATTCATTATATACTAAAATTAAAGAACTTAAACTTCGTATAAATCGAGAAATTAATATGTTACTTATTTGGCTAGACTGTTTAAAGCGTGAAACAAAAGAGGGCGTTAGTTTATAACCTAATGCTTTCTTAATATCAAAATGTAACAGTGTTAACTATTGTTGTAAGAATTACATTGTGTACAAATTCTTTTACGTAATATTGCTAGTGTGAACACGTGCGTTTGTTCGAATGACCCAGTTTAATATCCAAAATATTTCACCGGGAACATTTCTGGAAATAAAAGGGATTTGAGCGCCAGTTTGATAGGATTACGCCCGGTTCTAATAGTCCCCGCGTTAGACAGTGTAACGTATTATGTTCAACCATATTTTCTCATTGTCGCTTTAAGTGTATATTTTGTTTTGATGCTAATGCGGTTTGGTTGCAATGTCTCATTATCATGATCGTTGTCAGTTCAATAAATGGTATGGCTATGGTAAAATTTATGGGATGATTTACGAAATATTATATTAAAAATAGACAGCTAGCTAGTAACAAAAAAATAAAAAATACTTCGCTTTATTAATAAATTTTATTAGCATGTTGATTGATTTAATATAAGTAATTATACCATTCGTGTATGTTAAATTGCAATAATAATGAGTAATAATAATAATAATAATAACACGAAAATATTTTTTAATCAACTTTAGGTAATGAAAACTACGTATCCTCGAACTATCTTTTATAAATTTAATTCAGCAACTAGTCTGTATCTCGGGAGTCATAATTATCACACGAGTTTTCGCTGGACGCCCCCGGGATTAACTCTAAGATTGTGCTCGGGTAAGCTTTATGCTTTATGATTGACTTGATTTTTTATAGCTATAGGAAGCGGTTAAAGTATAAAAATTGTATAGTTCTTGATTCTTGCAAAGTATTTTAACGTTTTTTACTTTATATGATATGTTAAGAGATTTATAGATCTTCGGATTTTATATAGGTAAGTATTTTATTTACAGAAAATGAGAATTAAATACGGATATCGTCTCAACTATTACTCATTATTTAAGTAAAAATAAATTTGAGTGCATTTTATTATTTTCAATCAAGTTGTAGCTCAATCGACTAGGTATGCAATAAAGAGTTTTATCTATCTATCTATCTTGTTCCTGTATATAATATTTTTTTTCGCAATATAGCAGGTTAGGCAGAGCACTGTTGCCATTAAGATGCTTCCATAACATAACATAACATAAACATAAAAACTCTTTATTCCACACCAGAAAATTACATAATTAACAAATAAATTCATATAAAAAAATGTGAAATATGTGTGCCTCCGTTCCCCACTTTCTGTCGAATTCTCGAGGCAATGCTTGTTGACTAGCAGAACTAAACATCGTGTTTTGTCTCGTTACCAGAGCGAGAAAATTAAATTATTTAATATTGTATTCCCCCAAGTGGGGCTCTAACCCACAACCGTCACATTTACAGTCGCACGCTATGATATTTGCTGTGCCCCTGCGATACGACGGCCTCAAAGATTTTTTTCGTTTAATATTAACAATACTGGTTTCTCTATATAACGATTGAACAAAAATCATTAATGCTATTTACATACAAATATAGAGCGTGAAATATACTTATTTAGAAAACGTATAAAAATTTGAACGTAGCGGAACTCGAACCCGCGCCACCTGGAAACCGATCAGGAGGAGGAGGTTCTAAATAAGTATGTTTCTTTCTTAAGAATGGAATACCACTTTAAAAATGTTTAAAAAATAGAGCGTGAAGTTGATTTTTAAATAGTTTTAGTCTTCTGTTTGACATTTGGAAAATCTGAAATCTTAAAATATTCCACTGCAGATCTTACGATTTACTTCTTTTACATATTTTAAGAATAAGAATGAAACTTTGGTTTTCTTTGACGTCGCAGCACATTCGTAATGTGGTCTAAGATAAAACACATTTACGTGGCGTATTCCTACAAATTCTAGCTCTAAATGCTCAACTCACTATCTAAGGTAACGAATCGTGGATTCTCTGATCTTCTTATCGTTAGATTTCAAATTTTATTTTTTTGCTTTCTTTTAGTCTCACGCTATATCCCGTATATAGGATAGAATATGCAGACTGAATCTAGCGTTAAGTTACAACGTTCCCTATTTCATGCTGAATTTTCGAGACTCTTTGTCTCTCTCAACTCTTACTATTAGAACTCTTGCTCCAGAATAAAGGAACAACTAACAAACACATAGTTTTCGAGCTCTCTTACAAAACTTTCATGCCGGGAAAAAATAAATAGGTCTGAGTATATATTCTATATTTCTTTTTGGTTAATTATTTTAATATACATTTTCTTACAACAAACAACTGTAGAGAGTTAAGTTTTTTTTTTGCTTTATACATAATTTTTAAAAAGGTTATAACATATTCTTAATAAAAAAATATTTTTATGAAGTGAGGTCTCTGCATTACTTTTAAGTGGATATCTGAATTTTCATCCATTACAGTAACATATTATACCATTCTGTACTTTGTAGCTTTATAAATACCAGTAAGTTGTGCTATAATGGTGTTGAATCTTATCATGAAATAATAAGTCATTGTATGACTTGCAAAAATTAAGGTCCTACTGGAGATATGAAGAGAGAGAGATCATTATCTCGATTTAGTTAAAAAAAAACCCATTAAAAATTAAAGAAGAAATGCTCAACTTTTATATAGCGCTAGAAGGGTTTCAGAAATTTGATTTCAATAAGTTATCCAAAGAAAAGATCTTATAAGACGGCTGGCACAAATACTTCGGAAAGGTTTCCGAGTTGCTCCTACCGAAAAATTTAAATCGCGTTTGGAACTCCAAATGCGGCTTAAATTTATCGGTAGGTTGATAAAGTTAATTACCTGTTGATAAAGTTAATTACCACCATGCGGGCAATTGTGTTGTGTTGTCGTTTACTTAGCACGATGAGATAGTGGGTGCTCTAAATGCCACAGTCGTATCACATATTTTTTTATTTTTATTTTTTATTAATAATTATAATACAAAGCAATTATTATACTTGTGTGTTCTAGTAATCCTAAAAGTAGTTTATAAACTAAATAAGTTTTAACATTTTAAGTATTTAATAAACTGGAATTATTTTTTAGTATTTTAAAAGTCTGCTTTGAATGCAAGCACATATAAAATAAACATTTCAAATATAAAAAGAGATACAAATTCCATCAAGCAACTAGTAAGTAAGTATATATACTTTTGTAGAGTTGAAATTGAATTCTGATTTCGAAATTTTACTTAAGCGCTTTCGAATCCATAAAATTATTTACGTTTTCTTTAAAGGAACGGAGTTTGCCAAATCAAGAGGTCTTTTGCAACGAACTTCACTAAATGCGACCGCAATACACTTTCCTTCTTTATTTACTCTTAATGTTTAAGTGCATGTATTTTAAGTTAAATATATTTATATACGTATTAATTTTCTGCAGTTTCAAGTCATGAATAAATCTTGTCATACCGTACGTTATAATTAAACGAGTGAATAAATATATTACGAGTCGATCGGGTTGTATCGTGTAAAGTGAGTTTTTTAGCGCCTGAATAGAAACATTAAATAAAAATTATTGTATATATATTATATATGTTAATAATTATATATATGTATATATTATTGAACACTATAGCACAATTACGGGCTACACAGAAAATTTCGTGCTAACGTCTAATAAGCAGGCCAGTGGGTTCGATCCCCACTCGAGGATATGAAATATTTATTTACATTTATATTTTCATTTCTTCGCTCTGGTGTCGAGGCAAAGCGCGGCTTTATTTCTATTATATAAATATAAATTTATACTTTTTCAGTTATATACCTCACCTGTTGGATACTTATTGGACAAATCAAATCAGCTTCACGCTGTATCCCGCACACAGCAGCGTAGGCAGAGGGAACCTAGTGTGAAGACTCTCTGTTCTCCACTTTCCGCTGAGTTCTGGAGTCATTGCGTGTTAAGTGGCGGAACTCAACGTCGGGCTTTGCCTAAACATCAGAGCAAAGAAAATGGAAATATAAATTTAAATAATATTACTTTTACTATTGAAGAAAATTTACTTTCAATTTATTTACAAGCTCCAGAATTACGTTTCTCTGCTTTGTCTTCATTACTAAAAATAAATCTTGTCTTAGAGTCTTAATATTACGATTTTAATATCATACTCATTCTGGAGGCATTGCGTGTTGAGTGGCGAAACTCAATGCCGCGCTTTGCCTCGACACCAAAGTGAAGAGATGGAAATATAAATTTAAATAAATATTTCATTTCCTCGAGTGGGGATCGAACCCACAACAAGTCACGTTTACAGTCACACTGTGAGCCCCTGCGCCACGACTGGCTGATTTTATTATCATTTTTATTTTTTATATATCAGTGAAAACTTCTTATCAATTCTTTAGCAGTTGTCTTTTTGTGTGTTCAAATGTGTTCAAATGTATATAAAAAAATTGTCTGTAAAGTAAAAAGAAACTACGCTATATATAGAATCTAGTATTTTTTATTTAAGATATTAATATTTATCCTCTAAAGCCTTAAAAGAGGTACTTCAATTAAAACTTCAATTTATGGTCAGCGTTCTTTGAAAAGTTCGTTGCTTCTTTATTTTAATTATGTTTAATTAAAAATGTAGTGTTTTAGATCGTCTCTTAGAAGTATTATTTAAAATATTATAAACATATTTTATAAACAATTTCGGAAATCCATAATTGAACTTTTCTTATGTCTTCACTCATTTTTCACGTGAAGCAGAGTGAGCAGACGAAACATTACTTTAAGAGTACTGTTTTAAAAATTACTTTGAGTAATACATACATAATATTTATTTTAATACATACATAGTTCATCGATAAGCAATATTAAACAGAACGTTACTAGTGCTTGTAAAGTTCATTATTGTGAAAGTAAAGACTATACTGAATTCTACTTTGCCATCGTCGGGAAGTAGAAATCCACTGAAATGTTATTCGGCGCATTGCCCGCAGCAACTTACGCTTTGAATTACAATCATGAAATACGTGCTTAGACTATAGTACAAAATGTTTTAAAAATATTTTTATTATTTATATGTAAAATTATTATTTTTTGTTCTTTAGTGTAAGATTATTATTTAATAGCAGAACGGTTTGTTTTTCTTGTTAAATAAAATACGTGTTCACTCCTTGATCCTTTATTAGAGTCTGATTTTATAATAGATGTATATTTGAAAACGTTTACATAAATTGTATTAGACATACCGCCCACCAAAAACAATTGTTTTTAAATAAAGTCTAACTATATTAACATCCTTTAGCTGAAACTAACTTTATCTTGAATACAATTACTACTGTATTGTTACAAACATTTTTAAACAATTCATTTATAATCTGTCCATAAAACATAATTTTGTAAATATTTGTTTCACATACTCGTTAATGACTGCAATACATTTAAGTCTCAGAATATAGTTCTAAGACGTTCTGAGACTTGAGAGCTTTAAAAACACATAAAATTACAAAATAAACTCTAAATTATCCAAAAACTCAACTATTTGTCCATTACACTACTTATTTTGTTAAATTTTACACTTAATCACCGCACTTTTATAACACCACCATATACATACACCTTTCTTTTTTGGGCCCAGAATGTAAAGAGAAAATGGTATGATTTATTAGATTTTGGTACATCATTCCCTCCCTGAAAACTATATAAATTTTGGCAATCTGATAGCTGAGTTATTAGGGATTTGATAAAAGTGATGTTAAGTTCGCAGCAAAATTTCTTAAACATCAACTTCTATAAAATATGTGATTACTGAGTTGTTTAAGCGTTAATGTTAATTATTTTTAAATAAAACACATTTTAATGAATATTTTATTCTTCTTCTATTATTATTAAAATGTCATCTAAAAAGTGTAGGTAAGGTACCATATAATACTCATAACATGAGCACAGCAGTCGTCAGCAGCATTCGTCTTCCTACAATAAAATTGCAGAATTTCATAGCAATAGCTTCCCTTCCTCTACGAGAGCTGTCAACTAAAATGTAACAGAAATATGTTTTCCTGCTTATATGTCTGGATTATATCACACTTCTAAGTAACCAGATGGGGGTAGTTTTCATCGTCTAAAGGTCGTCGGACTAGGGTATTGCAGTGTCTATTGGCTATCCCACAATTCATACAGCGATTCATATCCATAGCGTGGCGGTCGTTAGATCCAAAAGATTTCGGAGTCCAGTGGGGAAGCGAGGGTCGTACAAAGTAGGCAGAGTCAAAATCCGAGAAAAACAAAGCAGTAATCGATGAAAATATCAAACAAACGGGAAAGCACTTAAAACACATCGACACGAACGTAATCAGAGAAGCAAAAAATGCAAAAAATCATTAAACAAGGTGTCATTGTCAATCAGCTGGCACATCTTTCATTTAAAATATGATTGATTTTAATCGATTAAGGATCTAAGACTTATTATTTTTATTTTTCTCCACTTCCAGATTGTCAATTAATTTATTATTTGCTATTCTAAAAAAAAAAAAGTAGTAATTTTTTAGACCACATCTCAATTCTTTACGTTTTGGCCCAAAAGTTTCAGTCTCCTTTACAATAAACATACGCCAAGTAGGCTACAGCAAAAAGTTTGTTTACAAATCTACTTCTTTTTAAGGATAATATCGTCGTCGTTATTCTAATGATTAGTTCATTTTCATTTTATTTGTCAAAATCAATTCATACTTTTGCAAAAAAGATTACTCAAAGCGCGTCGTTATATTTTATTTTTTGGGCAAAAAGTGGAGAACGGAGTGTCTTAACAGTAGGTGCCCTCTGCCTACCCTGCTAACATGCGGCATTAGACATACAGTTTCTTATTCAAAATACGTATTTAAGAATTATCTTTTTGGCAAGAGAGCATACTATTTTTCAAATATTTTTAAAGTATTATTCCACACTTAGGTAAGAAAAAAACGATACCAAAATTAACAAGATTACAAATAGTTGTAGTGTTTGTTAATGATATATGTTTATTCTTTTCATTTTTGACAGGAATGTAATTTTTTACCGTTTTATATTTCATAATACATATTGTAAAGTTGATCCTTTACTTTAAATATTTATTGACAGGCTCGTACTCGCATTCACCGGTGGCTTTCTATTCATACAATTCTAGAATAATTTAATAACAATAATACATAATAACTATTGGACCAACACTGATACTAGCATACTCAATTTAACGTTTATAATATATTTAATTATTTACTCTCTGTTCCTCACTATACAATAGAATATATCGTTTCATTTAATTTAATTTATCTTGCTTAGGAACATATTGTTGCTCTTAGTGGCATTGGAACCCATAAACATAACAGTTAGTTAGACACAACTTTACCATGATAATTTTATCATATTTGTTATAATATATACAAGAAAACTATTCTATTTCTATACACTTATTTGATGCGTTAAGTGTTAATGTAATTATATCTTTAATATTGCCATTTAGACAGCTGTGTAAACATTCTTAGCGAATCTGCGGGCTATTATCAGAGAGCTGTGGCGTGAATAATAAGAAGAATACCGACTTTAGAGTGTGGTATGCGGGTAGACAATGATTACGCTTTATATTGTTATAGCGCCAGGCTAAGTAGAGGTAATGATAATTTTATGTTTTTTTTTTAAATAATCCGATATGGTTTTCATATTCATGGTATGTAATGTACATTAGATATTTGAAAAATATAATGAAAGACCACTTCAACGTCATTTTCATTTCAATTAAATAAGAAAAGAATATGGTACACGTATTCTAAGAAAAACTGAAAGGTCACCAAATCCGTTCGATTGATGTCATTATGATGCTCTTAAAACATGTGCTACGAAAAAAATACATAATTACCTTAACTTAGCTTCACGCTTTGTCCTAGCGCGGTAGTCAGGAAGAACGGAGCGCCAAACGCTACGGTCTCTACATACCTCTTTCGCCTCGTCCAATGTCAACAACCTCTTCATACATGCCCTCCGGGGGGGTCCTCATGCTTTTTACGTGACCTTCCTCCAGTATCGTTGATACTGTGTCTTCGAAGGTCAACCGAGGTCTTCCCCTACCTCTCTTACCGCTCACTTTTCAATCTTTTTTGCTATTCTTTTTTTTTTTGGTGCGTTGCCTGCCTTTAAGGTGCATTGGGCGCCAGAGCCCGGCATTACCTGATGCGAAACGCAGTGGCATAAAGCCACTACTTCACGCCGGTTTTAAATGCCGGGGGTGGTAATGATCCGGTCGAGTCTGCCCATGCGTGTTGCCATTGC
>DWLH01001336.1:0-13333 GCA_018249795.1 Heliconius telesiphe telesiphe
TCAAAAAAGTATATCATGATTATCATTACCATAATAAATCCTAACAAAAAAGTGAAAAATAAAAAAATATTTATAAAGACAAAAACCCCCCTGCATAAAACTAAAAACAGTCGGGACCTAAGTACAAGTAATTCTTCAATTAATAAAATCTTTACCAGGAACCCCGAATAATGTAAAGAGGTCCATACTGCTAATCCCAATAAACTATTGGGCTTATTTATATTCTTTTTAGTTTTATGCAGTCGGGGTTTTTGTTTTTATAAATGCCAAAAAAAGAAAATATTTTTTATGCCTTATTACTAAAGCGAGGACATTTCTTCGAAAAAGTAAATTAATTTCCCCTAGAGGGAAACGAACCTACAAGCGTAGGTTTTACGTGAATTTTAAGTGAGTAAATAATTCACTCTCTGCATATTCCTTGAAATGTAAATAATAACTACTAATAATATAATAATGAGCTACATATAACTATGTCCGTAGTAGCGCAATAGGACAGTGTCAAACTGTAAATATAATGGTAGTGAGCTCGATCCCCGATTTGAGGAATAAACTATTTTAATTTCCATACTCTGGTAGACAAAAGGGTTCACTGATAGACAAAAAGAATTGACACCAACTTAACTTTGCCTACTCAGCCATATAGCGGGATATAGCGAGAAACTAAAAAAAAAAAAACAAATAATCACAACAACTTCAAACACGCAGCATCTATCTGAACACATTAAAAACTACACCATAACCCATCAACAAAATGATTGATTGTATGAATATTTTAATGATTTTTCCATACAAAATGCCCACCTTCCAGTGTACAGGCATACGCGTGCTGCACCTTGCGCCAGATGTGCGAACAGCTGCAATCATTGCCTTCGATCTCACCTTTACAGCCTTCAGCTAACTACAGTGGTCACTGGTCGAACATAACTCGTATGTACTTATAGTAATCTGGTGGAAACACCTGCCAGTAGCGAATGAGAGATATTTTGTGATTTGTTAACAATTACATATAGATTTTGTAGATTAAATTAAAATATATGTAGATTGGAGTTATAGTCAGCATATAATAATATACTCTTTGAAAATATTAAATTTCGCTCTGGTAACAAATAATAACACGGGAAATGTCCTAGGGGAGAAGGTTCCGAAGTTCTTTCCGCCTACCAGTTGAATGAGCGAGCTAAAATAGAATCATTATTTTGTGTGGGAATCGAATCTCGTCCATCACGTTTAAGATCAGATGTACTCACCGGTCTTATCCGGATCATTACCTCAAAAGTTCAGCGGAAAGTGAGTAGCGGAAGTATCTTATTCGAGGTTCCCTCTGTCTAACTCGCTTTAAGCAGGATACATGCTAAAAATAGTTTATAAAAATTAAAAAAATCTTGAACCCAAAGAGATAGACGACTACATTTAGATCGTCCTCTACATGTTCCAAGATTTGGGATACATTCGAGGATAAAACTACAGCGTCAATTATTAAAACTTGATATTCTTACCTGGCACCATCATATTAAAAAAGTTGTAATAGTCCCACAAAAATGTAACCATAACGAATTTATAGGCAATTCCAATCGACCTTGAATATGTACAGTATTTTTATATGAGACTAGCGACCAGCTCGTGGCTGCGCCCCTTGTGCTATGAAATTATAAAATTTCTCATCTAAATTAATCTCAGGATATAATAAAAACACGGACATTTTGAAATTACAAACAGTTTTTGTTACTAATATATACGAGTATGCTCAAAAACTTCTCTTCTAATTCTATAGGTTACCCATATGTTACCCTAATCTTGAACATTACAATTACAAAACTTCGAATAATATACATTCGATTCGATTCGAACCAAACGATAGTGAGATCTAACTTCTTTCCACGCATATTCCATTTTAATTCGCGAAACCTAATGCTACGCTTTGCCCTAAAAATGCGGCAAAATTTAAATATTTTTACTTCGAGCGACCCGCTCGTGGCTTTGAACGCTTAAGCTACTCAATTATTTAATTATTGATCAGAATTGCTTTTGTATTCTATATAATGTTGCCGTTTTAAAGACAATATCCATATATTGAAGAATAAAGTTTTAGCCAATTCAATAAAATATTTATATGTAATAATATTGTCGCATGTTAAAAGCAATACGAAGTGTGAACCAAAATAAATAATATTAAATTGAAATTCTGAGAAGTTTGCCAAAATATATCGATATATATATAATAGAGAAAAATCATTTAAATCAGCTAAACCGTTTTTGAGATTAGCGTGCACAAACAGACAAATCGACAAACAGACAATTTAAAAAAATCGTTGTTTGTGTGGCAGAGCTCAACGCCGTGTTTCAACACTCTTGTAATAGCCACATATAGAATATTAAGCAACAACAACAAAAAAACCTAAACAAATTGTAAAGTTTCGATCTAAAACCATTTAAAATCGTCAGTTGACTAACAAACGGCTTCAACTCAAAATTCATCTGAATTATTCATTAGTGACAGACAATGGTGTAAGAAACATGAGGTCAATCTGTGTTACGTAAATATACACCTCTGCTCGTGGTTTAAATATATTTGAAATAAGTAGTTAAAATTAAAATTTTATAGATATACATACTAATGTTAAGTCACTTTGTTTCTCACTTCGGGTCACATCGAGAGAAAAAAAGTTCATCATGAATAAAGTTTTTTTTTTCAGCTTCACGCTGTATCCCGCACAAAGCAGGTTAGGCAGAAGGAACCTAGAGTTAAGACACTCCGTACACCACTTTCCACCAAATTTTGGAGGCATTGCGTGTTGAGTGGCGGAACTCAACGCCGCTCTTTCCCTCGACACCAGAGCGAAAATGTAAATATAAATTTAAATAAATATTTCTCGAATACGGATCGAACCCACAACCATCGCGTTACAGTCACACATGAATGAATAAAGATAAAATAAATAGAAATGGAATAAAACAACTTTTTCTTGTTTAAATTTAATAACCATTATTTTAAATTTGAAAGCTTAATAATTTAATTCTAATTTTATATGCTGCTGTACTTTTAGTTTATAAAAACTAACTAAAATCTCATCAACCCAACTAAACCGTTCCAGTAGTTATTGTGTGACTAATGGCTAAATAAAGATGGTGTTGCAATTATAAAAAAAGGAGAACGTTTAAAAACGTATTAAAAAGCAATAGTTGATACGAGCTTTTATGTATGTATCTCCAAGGTAAAGAGTTCAACGCAGTGTTAGTGCGTCGTATATAGTGACTTACTGAGCAAATCTTTTTTTTCAGCCTCAGGCTATATTCCGCACACAGCAGAGTAGGCAGAGGGTACTTTGTGTTAAGACACTCTGTTCTCCGATTTTCAAATGAGTTCTCGTTTCTTTTAACTTAATAGACAGGGAACATAAAAATATTTAAATAACAATAATTCCCCCTAGTGCGGTTCAAACCCACAACCTTGACGTTTGCAATTAAACGCTACCCCATTGCGCCAGATGGGCCTCTTTTATATTAATATCTACCATAGAGCTCGACAAAATGACTTATGAGCTATGACCATCTCATTTTAATACTAACCATAACTTCCCTTTGTATTTTCCAACGGTCAAATGTACATTAAGTTACAACAATTTAAAAATGGTCTCCCATAAAGACCATATTATGAGGTACCATCAAAAAAGGCTGTATAGCTGAATAAATTGAGTTAGAGCACTTATAGCCTCCATATTTATAACGTGGATTAATGATCTGTTATAAATCAGACATATTCAAACAAAACATTTCGAATTGTATATGAGGGAATCTATCACATTGTCACATAATGTTTCATAGGTAGAGTAGGTGCACCATACTTGTGGATGGGTCTCAGTAAGTCATTTTAGGTGTTTTTTTTTAAATATTTTTAAAGTGTATTGTAATCCACATTTAGGAAAGAAAAATATTTATTTAGAAAACGTATAAAAATTTGGACGTAGCGTGACTCGAACCAGCGACTGAACTTTTTTAATATTGTCGTAAAAAAATTTATTATTTTAGTATAATTCGATTTTTTTTCATTATTTAAGAAAACTAAATAATTCAGCATCACACACAGCGTATTTATATAATAATAGAGTAAGTGAATAAAACTACATGGTCACCATACTCTAGTTATCTGAAGTAATCATAATCTATCACGTGGACTATTTATTGGACGCTCTAAACGCTGTGCTTCTTGACGCCTCAAAATTTTACTTGTCACTTAAGGGTTAGTCTAAAAATGTTTTGATATTTCAAAAATAATATTACTTATAAGTTTTAATAACTCTATTGAGTAATTAAAAATCTTAATTTATTAATGAATATCGGTTTTTATTATTTTAAGCACTAAGATGTTTATCAATTTTATTATTAAATAATTAAGATATCTTTTTAATATAAGTCAATAACAATACATAAAATGATTGATAAGAAAATAAACCAAAATATAATGTTTATTATATATGCTTAAGTCTTACAGAATCTATAAAATTATATTGAATTACAAGAGTATGAACGCGACGGGTAGTGGGCTCGATTCTCACTCGAGGAAATTTAATATTTTCATTCCTTCGGTCTGTTGTCAAGGCAAAGCGGTATTTCCGCCATTCTGTACGCAATGCCTCAAGAATTCGACGGAAAATGGGGAGAGGAGTGTCTTAATATTATGCTCTCCCTGACCCACCTGCTACATGCTACGGTATACAGCGTAAAGCTAAAAATGAATAAAAATAAAAAGTTCCATTTAAATCGTTCATCAAACATGACAAGGAAACAGCCCAGTAACTTTCTTCGTACAAAAGAGTCAAACGCGTGACCTATGGCTGGGGATGTGATTCAGTAAGCATGTATCGGGAATGCGTTCAACTAAGCCGACATTGGTATGCAATGAAAGGGCATTGTTTAGAATGATACATTTTTATGGGTAAAAATATTTTTGAAACATCCCTTTATATAATAATAATAATAATAATATTCTCTACTGCACACTTATAAAGAAAATAACATGGAAAAAAAATAGGAAACAGAAAAAAATATAATATAATGTGAAAGCGAGAACTCAAGCAAAGCAGAGAAGGCATAAGGAATCAGTGTTAAAACACTCCGTTTCCCCTTCCTATTTTCGAGGCGTTGCGTGTAGAGTGATAAAATTGTAATAACATATAAAAATACGGCTTATATTATGATATAACCTGCTAATAAATAATGTTTGTAAATAATAATGAACGCTAAAACAGGTATACAAATCTATACATTCGTTTTTGTAAGCTTTAAGCTGTGTTTCGCTCATGGCAGGGCAGGCAGTGGGAACTTGGGAACCTAGCGTTAAGACACTCCGTTCCCCACTTTCCATTGATTTTTTAAGGCATTGCGTGTTGAGTGCGGTAACTTTATGCCGCACTTTGTCTCGTTACCAAAGCGAGAAAATAAAAATATTGAATATTTAATTACTCCATCGAACCCACAACCGTCGCGTTTATAGTCACAAGCTTGCGCCTCAATACTCTCATACTACTGCCTTTTATTATATTTATCTGTAGGTAATATTGCAAACGTCATTTCTCTTCCAAATATTAATAAAACTTATTTTAATAATAAAATGATAGTTTGAAAAAACTAAAATAAACTTTAGAAACTATTTTCTGGTTTAAATTAGGACACATTGAGGATTTCTCAACAAAATACTACTAAAATATAGCTCCTTGTAAATAACACAATCACTCAAGACCCCACATTTTGATATATAATATGTACAGATAAGGGGATTATCTTGTACAGTAAGCTGAATTCCAGCGTGAGAAAGAGCGATAACGAAAGAAATAACGCTTTAGCTTAGCGGCATCTTTTAATATACAGAATTAAATTATTTGAGGCCGTCGAGGCGCAGGGGCACAAGGGCACGTGACGGTTGTGGATTCGATCCCCCCTCGAGGGAAAAAATGATTATTTATTAATATTTTTATTTCTTCACTCTGGCATCCAGGCAAAATCTGGACCCGGCGGAAAGTGAGGAACAGAGTGGATCAAGACTAGGTTCCCTCTGCCTATCCTGTTATATGCGGGATACAGCGTGAAGCTACGTGTATGATCTCTAAGCCAAAGGACTACGGAATCCGAGTTTAGATAATTATGTATTTTTAAAGGCCGTCGTGACTCAGCGTCATAGCGTCTAACTGTTTATGGGACAGTTCTGAGTTCGATTCCCACTCGGGAAATGAATATTTTTATCTCCTCGCACTAGCGCGGCAATGCGCGACTCTGAAGTAGCACTAGGTTCCCTCTGTCTTAAGCTATACATAAAATAATTAATATTTAGTTTTTTGTGTGATTCGATTCTTACTCTGAAACAGAATGTATGTAAAATATATGCCCCGTTCAGTCTGACAAAATACTACCAGAAAAACCTAGTGTTTTTCGCCGAAATTAGTGGCGGAACTCAACGCCACCTATTTTCTTACCAGATACGTGATTTAATTCACTTCTAAAATGCTCCGAACCGAGTAGTTCTCACACAACAAACCCTCAACTAGATAGTTAAATCATAATCTACATACATATTAATATAATAATGACTGCATATCTCTGATCCTATTTCACTATCAACAAAAGGCTTCTATAAAAGTCTTTGGATTTTTTTTTAACTTTTTAACTTCAATAGGAACATGTCAAACGGTCATCGGGGTTCCTCCACGTCCCCACAATTGTTTACAGCTGTTTTACATTAAAATGGAACGAATAAAGGCTATCCTATAAACCTTTATGAATAACGTCAAATTGGGTCCTTTCAGAGAGGGCCAGTGAACCCGATGCTTGGATAGATTAATCTTTAATTTTTTAGGGTTACTGCTGACGTGTTGTAATAGTTTTTAATTTGATCTTTTGGAATTGTGTAAATTTAGTTTCTGTTCTCGTTTAAGTGTACTAGTTAATTTGGTAAAGTTTTCTAGAATCCTAAAAATAAAATTTTGCTATTTATTTAGAACTATTCTTTTAAAAAACGTTTTTTCATATAATCTTTATGTAATGTTTTGATTTCCAAAATTTATTTAAAAAATGCATTTTATACACATACTCCGTAAGTTTTAAATAATTACGCTATTAAAAACAAAATATGAGGCCGTCTTGACACAATGGCACAGTGACTATAAACTTGACGGGTGTCAGTTTCCCACTCGGGAAAATCGATTATTTTCATTTTCCTTCCTCTCGTAACAAGACTATGCCTTAAGAATATAGGGTAAAAATGGGAACGAAAGTGGGAACTTAATGGGAACGGATTGTCTTATCACTAGGTACCAAGGTTCTCTCGACCTACACGATGTCTCCAAAACTACTCGTTCTGTATGAGAGATACAGATACATATTCGTGTACAACCACCCTAAAATCCTAAGTGAAATGCCAAAGAATTTATTAACGTCGAAATACGTAATACATGAGATAGCATCTCTTGTTAGATGTGATCTGAATCATTCTATTGAGATGGACTCTTAAATATTTATTTATTGTACGCATGTCTTGATGTACGACAGCCTTTGTTTTGCTTCTATACTAATATTATAAAGATGAATGAGGGCGTCGTGGCGCAGTGCAATAGCAATTGACGGTGAACGCGATTAATGTGGGTTCGATGCCTATTCGGGTTAATGATTGTATTTTTTTTTTCATTTCTTTCTCTGTTAGACAAAGCGCAACGCTGGGTTTCGCCAATCAATATACACGTGGTCGTATTTAAACTTACAAAAAGTCCTGGACTTTAACTTTGAACTAATATTTTCTTAAAATTTCTGGAGTGGGCACAAGACTATTCTATGGTGGGCACTGATACTGCCCCGCTTATTTATAGAAAAAAACTCTCGAAAGTTGGCATTGCGTGGAGAGTGTCTTAACAGTACTCTCTCTCTCTCTCTCTCTCTCTGTCTACACTGCTATGCGAAGAAAAGCGTAAAGCGTAAAAGCCTAAAACTTCTGTTAAAACAAAGAGCGGCGTTGAGCTCCACTCAACACGCAACGATGGCGTTACTCAAAAATTGTATAAAAAATATGAGAAAAAAGCTCCATTGTCATTGTTAGTCAATTGATTCACATAAAAGATTTAAGTAACCGTATATGCTTATTGTACTGTTTTCACGCTTGACGTAAGATATCAAGTTCAAATCCCGATTGAATTTATAATAAATTTTAATATTAAAGGGGTGAATAGGGTAGTTTCTAGTTTTAGATCGAGTTTCTGCTTGGTTAGTTAAACATCCTTAATCTTATATCATCTCTTTGTTGAATAGTGTAAGTGCAGCTGTTCATTGTTTGAGTATTAGCTTAAGTTTTATATACATTATCGTCAGTTCTTTTTTAGGGTTTCATACCATAAAAGAAAAAACAAACCCTTATAGGATCACTTTGATGTATGTCCGTCAAGATAATTTATCTCGAGATCGCATAAAGGTATCAAACTGAAATTAATATCAAATGTTCAAGTCTACGGCCACTTTTTAAGTCATCTCAATAAAAAGATACGAGCATTTATGCATCGTTTTTACTGTATAGGGTACTTCCAGTGTACCTACAGTTACGAAATTTACCATTAAGTGAGAATTAACAATACAAATAAGGAAAAAAAACAGAAAAGTGAAAATTTATATATATTTGATAGAAAAAAAAATATTACTTTATATTTGTAGTTAATTTTATATAATAACACGCCTGAAAGCTTAAGTTTGCATGAAAATTAAACTAAAAACAAGTAACATAAACTTGCATTTGCTAAGCTTTTACTAAGCGGCTAAGTTATCTAGATGTGAGAAATTTAGTTCCTATAGCACCGGTTCTCACGACCTGCGTCTTGTAAGTATTGCTTACTTTGGATGACGTAGAGATTTATTCATTGTTTTCCCTTCCGCTTCACGCTGTATCTCGCGTGTAGCATGGTGGACAAAGGGAACTTAGTGATAAGACACTTGCCCACACACCGCCCAATTTTCAAGACGTTACGGGTGAGTGGCGGACGCTGCACTTGGTCTTGTTATAAGAACGAACAAATGAAAATTATTCACCATCTCGAATAGCAATTGAAGCCACAACCGCCGCGCTTAAATTCAGACGCTGCTCCACGGAGGCCTCAGGTATATTTTTGATTGAGAGAAAATTGAAAGCAGAATGCGGAATAAAGTAAATATAAATAATTAAAATTATCAAAAATGGAATTTATAATAATTATATTTGCTACATATATTTTATTTCTTTATTAATATATCAATATTGAATAAAAAAAAAATCTAAATCATAAAATCTCTGACAAAAATAAAACTCCCCATCAATGTATACCTTAGCCCGTGTGAAAGGGACAGCAACACAACACTATGTAATTAGACAGAGACAGAGCAACGACAACACAACCGGTTAGCATTGCAAGGTCGCGGCGCGGGGTAAATGACACTCGCGCAGTCGTGCCAAAACATCATATTTCTTTACTAGACATTTAATACTTTTTATCAATTTTCTTGGTTATTTTTTTAAATATATTGTAGATAGTTTAATTGATTCCGTTCCGTAAAATAAGTTGTAAGTAATAAAATATAATATAATAATAATATTTAAAGGTTTAATTTTGCCGAATTCTGGAGGCCGAGTTTGCCTCGACACCAGAGCGAAGGATTTTTTTTTTATTTTAAATATTTTCAATTTAATATTGGATTTTCTCGAGTGGGAATCGAACTCACCACCTGCCACGTTTATAGTCACTAAATTGAATTAAATAATAAAATTCACTTTTTTCTAAATATTTTTTAAGTGAAAGAAAACGTAAAAAAGCTTTGAACTAGCGAGGTTCTAAACTTTTATATGTTTTCTTAATAAGTAAAATTCACTTTGGTGTCGATTTTTCTCAGAAGAACTGACTTTCGATTCATTGAGTCCCACTACTTTTAAAATTTACATTTTTCATTATATTTTTCTTTCCTCGTTGTAGAAAAACACTTTAAAGATATTAAATACATACTTATATATTTTTTTATATGTTACTAAAGCGCAAAATACCTAATAGTTAAAGCGACCTTGTCTTTATAAAAAAGCGTGTTAGATTTGTTTTATGACTGCTAGCTGTTGCGAATCCCTTACTTTTTATACATAATTATGTGTACATGGTAACATATTTTTTTAACTTCCCGCTGTCTACGACATACCGCTTATAATAGGGCCGGCAGAGGGAACCTAGTATTAAGACTCCGTTCCCCGTTTTTTGGGCCATTGCGTTTTTAACTCTACTCCACAATTTATCTCGTTACCAGAGCAAGAAAATGAAAATATTAAATAATTTCTTCCGAATGGGAATCGAACCCACAACGCCGCGTCTCATATGATAAAGTTAAAAATACGTAAGTATTTTTTTTATTTAATGCTCATTTAGTTACTGTGAAAGTCACGACGTGAGAAAGAATAGCTTTACGGGGCTTATAAATGTGGTTCTTATAGTTCAGTTCTTAGAACGTTATATAGATCTTGTCAAGAAAATACTTACATTATCATATTTGTATGTCAACATCATCATATAAATAAAATGGATGCAGCTGATTGTATTTTTGTAATATTTAAGTAATCGTGTCAGGTTTTCAGTAAATTTATTTAATTAAGAAAAGAATGAATTATTATCTCTTAATATTTTCGTTTCTTCACTCTGACACCAAGGCAAAAAGTCCGGCGTTGAGTTCCGTCGCTCAACTCGCAATGCATCGAGAAATTCGTCGGAAAGTGGGAAACAAAGTGTCTTAATACTAGGTTCCCTCTGCCTACCCTGCCGTACGCAGAAAACAGCGTAAAGCTGATTTATTTAACAATACAAGCCAAAACACATAATCAAGATTACTATAGATCAAGTATTAAAAAGATATAAAAAAATATTATGTGAGCATGTACTGACATGTCGGTCAGGAGGCATGAAGATTGGAAACAATAACTTTTTGTTTGTTTCAAACTATTAATGATCTTTAGTTTCCTAGAAATAATGCGTGTATGTACTATAACCTTACTATCTTTAACATTTTTTTTATCTTCACGCTTTATCCAGCATGTAACATGGTAAGAAGAGAGAGAATAGTGTTCAGACACTTCGATCCGCATTTTCCGTCCAATTCTGGAGGCATTGTATGTTGAGTGGCAGAACTCAACGCCGCGCTTAGCCGCAATATAATAATTTCAATTAAAAAAGACAGCATTATAGCGCAGTTGAGTAGTATTTTTTTTTATTTTCAGGTTAACCACTTGGGGACCTAATTTCCGTCACTCGACACGCAGTGTCAATATGTAAAATGGGAAACAGAGTGCTTTAACACTAGGTTTCCTTTGCCTATCTTGCTGTACGTGGAATACAGCGTGAAGCTAAAAAAACGCACATACATATCCGCAATTCATACAAGAATAAACAATAAACATTTTCTTCTATTCCTAGGTAACGGTGATGACCTGTTCGTGACTCTATTCATTACATAGTTTCCAATTCCCATGGCCATTTGTGTTTTTCACATAAAATATACGATGCTTTTGAACAATTCGCGGCGATACAAAATGTATGGATTCCGCGCACGCGTAAACGATTCACACGAAGCTAGGGTTGCCTGATGCGATTTAAAATAGAAAATAAAAAAATGTAAGAGGTAGGGGGGGAGACCTCGTTTGGCCTCCTCGACTAAGGGAAGGTCACGTAAAAAGTATGAGGACCCCGCTATGGATAAATCGTGAAAAAAAAATATTTTACTTCACACTGGGTCCCGTATATAGCGGGGTAAGCAAAGGAAATCTAGTGTTAAATCACTCCGAACTCCATTGCCGTTCAGGGAAATAAATTATTTTAATTACTTCATTCTGGTAACAAGACAACGTGGGGCGTTGAGGCCTGCCACTCTACCGACAATATTTTATTAAACATTTTTAAAATTAGGCGGAAAGTGGGGGTTGGTGTGTTTTAACACTAGAATCCTTCTACCTACTATGCTACATGCGGAATAGTGTGTGAAGATATTTTTTTATAATAACATTTATTGACACCCCTATAACCAGTAATTTCAAATTCAATTACATTCGTGTTAGATAACGTCCGGAATTTAGAAATGTTAATTCTTCTTCTGGGAAATGTATTTCAATTAGATTTTGTTAATTTTTTATTTTTTCGAAGCGGTAAACTAATATCAAATTCATAAGGTCATAGATCAGTATTAAAATCATATTAAATGTTAAAAAAATACCTATAAACTGATACAATAATAGTTATTATTAAATTTATCACGTTCTACAATATGAAGTTGAGCTATATATACTAAACACTATCAAACTGAACTAAAATTATCAATCATCATTAATGATTATAAAAATTATATAATATTAAAACACAAAGAACATAGCCAGATAACTTTGTGATTTTATATTATTAACTAAATTTTTAATTCAACTTCAATCTGTTAAGAACCTAAAGAAAAGATAAATATTTTATTTGCCCTTTAACAGATTTACTTAAAAAAATAAGCACCAAAGAAATCTGATCTTTTGTTTATATCTCCTTTTAAGGGCCGTTAAAGTATAATAAAACGTTATTATAGTGTTGTTGCGGGCGCGGCGTGCGCGTGCGCATGTTATATAAACAACGCCATCTAGCGGCAGGTGGATGAACCACTTTATAGCTTTGACCACCCAAGTTGAGTATTAAAATGTAGAGGACGTTACAATCTTGGTGCTAAGTTATGTTGGAACTACGTAGCTTCACGTTGTATCCCGAATAAAGCAGGATAAGCAAAGGGAACCTAATGTTATAATACCTTACCCTGCCTTCCGCCTAATTTATGAGACATTGCGTGTTGAGTGCGGCTTAACACCGAGCCTTGTCTTCTTATCAGAGAGAAAAATTACTTGCACAATGAGTGGAATTGTAGTAGTCAATATTTTATAGAAAATGAATGCATGCCTAAAAAAGATTTATTTTCAATTTATAAATAAATAGAAAAATAAAAAAAAATCACAAACTAAATAAAAACTGAAAGAAAACAAGATTTGAATGGTTTCCAAGACATGTAGGATAAAATTCGTAAAAAAATTGTTCTTGTTGTTGTGTTTGTTTAATGTTTAAGAAAAAATATATAAATATTCTTTGCTGTGTGAAATAACATTTTAAAAATTTGATAAATAAAATTAAAATTAAATTAAATTAAAAAATTAAATTAAATTAAATTAAATTAGCTTCACGCTGTATTCCGCACACAGCAGGGTAGGCAGAGGGAACCTAGTGTTAAGACACTCCGTTCCCCACTTTCTGCCGAATTTTGGAGGCATTGCGTGTTGAGTGGC
>DWLH01001337.1:0-13328 GCA_018249795.1 Heliconius telesiphe telesiphe
CTTTAAAGGAACTGTGAAGGAAGCCAAATTAAGTTGGCGAGTGAGATGATCAGACGATATAACCTTTTTATTTAATTTATCTTGCTTTCGAATTTGAGAATTATGGACATGATCTTTTTAAAATCCGCATTAATAAATGTGTAAAAAAACTTTTAATATTGAGAATATAAACAGAATTACACATGACACTTATAAACTCAATCTAGTAGTAATTTAGTCAATAAAAATAAGAAGTAATATTTTATGAATAAATAAATATATAAATATGTACTTACATCTTGATAGAGAAGCTCCCGTTTAAAATCGAGCAGGAACCACCGATAGCAGAAGTAGAAGTGCGTATAATCGCCGTGAGCGTGCATCAACTCGTAAAGCTCGCAGTCCAGGATTTGTATAAGGGACCTGTAATTTATTTAAATTAATAATACTAAAAGTCATCTACTATAAACAACTACAGAAGTAAAAAATATTTTTTGAAGGAATTATTGTCCATCTCCAATTGCACTCGCTTTACATCTCAGGTAGCAAAGTTTTAAGGTGTAACTGAAAATCAGTGATAATTGACGTTATTATAGCAAGTATCTATCTATATATTTTATATACGAAAAGTCTAACTCAGCTAATGAGCTGAGTTAGACTTATGCATTTTAAGCTTATAACATAATATTATTATTTCTCGTATTTGTATTACCTTCACGCTGTATTCCGCATGGAGCAGGCAAGGCAGAGGAGGCTTAGTGTTAAGACACTACGCTTGCCACTTATCGTCATATCTTCTGGAGGCATTGCATGTTCAGTAGCGGAACTCTCAACTCTCTTTGTCTCAACAACAGAGCGAGGAAATGAAAATATAATAATTACATTTCCTAGAATGAGAGTCGAACCTACAACCTGTACTGTGCCCATGCGTCACGACAACAAATACTTTATTAATTTATCTTTACTCATTTACATTATTACCTCATATCAGCAAAATGCGCATCCATAGCCTGTCCCGAGGGGAAGTTGTCCCTCGCCCTCAACATCAAACGCGAGAACAGCGCGTGCGCGACCGCCTCCTCCTTCATGACGACGAGCAGCGGCGCCACCAGGTCGCACATGCCTTGCATGTAGCCCGTCTCCAGATGTTCCCATACGTAACTTGAATTATTATATCATTTTTAATACAGTTTACACTCTATATATGTCTAGAGCTCCAACTTCTTATTTTAGGACGATTTTACGAAGGGCGTTTTAACAGAACTGAAAAGTCGGAGTTTTTGTTTTTCGAAAACACGCAAAATAGGTTGGTAACAGTTAGTAATTACCATACTAATTTATTATTTTCACAGCTATTGGTTTTTATAACTCATGAACCACACAAATTATCAGAGTTACGTGGTGTCACAAGCAAAATTTCGACACGACCGGACCACAGGTTCGGCCGTTCTTTGGCCGAGATCGATTTTTAACAGAAACTGGCCGAAACCAAAATTCGATCGATAATTATATTGTATATAATCAAATATAAGACTTCGACTATATTATCACCATTCAGCGTTTCGCAAACAGTTGTATTCGTACTCAATACTCACGTGCACATAATATTTCTTAACTTGTCGAGATTTTCGTCAGTGAAGAAGGGATAATTTCTATCACATCGTTGCACATCTTTTTCAATTCGATGTAAATTGAGCGCGAAACTCTCCACCAACTCATTCTAGAAGTAAAGTATTATCAGTTTAAAAAGTGATTTACTTAAGACAAAAGAACCTAGAATCACCCAAGCAGATGGATATATATATATAGCACCTGGTATTCTATCATAAGACTTTGGAAGCATTATATACATACATAATAGTACAATTTTTAATAAGAGGACAACAAACTGCAATGATTTAAAAAATATATATTTTTTTTAGCTTTCTATTCCTACCTTAAGCGATTTTTTTTTTAATAATAATAATGTTTATTTATTTCAAAATTTTGTATAACAATAACATTTTATAACGATAACAACTGCTGTAGTACAATACTGTTCGCAGCTACCCCCCCCACCTCACAAAACGCCGTTACATATGTTATATCAATGGATTGGCGGAACTCAACGCCGCACTTTAATTAGTTACCAGAGCGAGTTAATTTCAAATTTAGTTTTGATTAGATTCACTAGGTTCCGTCCGCCAACACTTTTCTATGCGGGAAAAAACGTGAAGCTACTATCAAAATCAATGAACAATGAAGACCTTCGATCTCTCCATCTCTCGTTATCCAAATGAGCTAAGAATAATAAACACAAGTTACAGAGTAGACGCCGCCGTTGGAGCTGGCCGGCGACGCGCAGGCGGAGCGCGGGTCGGGGCGCGCGTCGGGCTCCAGCGTGTCGACGGACGCGCCCGCCGACACCGACTCCTCGCGCACCACGCCCAGCGGACTGCGCGACGGGCTCACGTTGGCTGGACACGGGAATTGTTGTATGACGTATGGTTTAGGGCTCAGAGTGCTCGGACGGGAAACAAGAGGCGTGGGTTCAAATTACGCTTTGTTTAATTTTTTACACGTTTCTTAAACAACTTTTATTCGTTCCTAACTGAGAAATAACTTTAAAAAAAAATTAAAACAAAAAAATATTATATTATTTTACTATTTTCATTGACATGATGCATTCTATGACGCATTACTGATCGCTGGTAAAGTGAATTACAACGACACGGTTCTCGTATTGTAATGTAGCCTTGCTTAATATGCTAGGCTAAAATCAAAATCAAAAAAATCAACTTCACGCTGTAACCCGCACATAGCAGAGTAGGCAGAGGGAACATAGTGTTAAGATACTACGTTTCTCATTTTCCGTCAAATTCAGGCTGCATTGCGAGTTGAGCCGTGGAACCGAATCCCATTATAGTGTATATATATAGTCTTCTATTCTTTATTTTGTTTCATATTTTCATTAAATTACTAAATAATATTTGTACACTAGCACTAGCAATTTGTACACTATAAAACACTAACTAGTAATAATGAAAAAACTCACCAGTAGTCCCACCAGACGCCGGTGAACCAGACGGCGCGAGATCCACAGAAGGGTTAGTTATAATAACACTTGTATGCTGACCGTGGGTACTAGGTTCATTTTCCTCCATCTTTGCATCGTTGCCGTTGAGATTAACATTAGCACTATCAACACTAGAAAGTAATCCTCTACCATCGCCTTTAGACACTATGCCTTCAGCGAGCCGTTTTATTTCCGCTATACTTTCCCGTCTCATATCAGGATTTTCTACGACACTCTTTATATGAACCTCTTCTTCTAACTCTGACACACTGTCTCGGCTATCCGTAGTGTCACCATTGATTTTGGTTTTGTCTTCAGAATCCATTTCTATGTTGTCCACTTCGTCTATACTGGGTGCCCGTGACAATATCGGTTTCTCCTTCTTTTGCTCAGTGTCACTCGGTTCGGGTGATACGTTCGGTGGATTGTCTGATATCACGCTGCAGTCATCTTCGAATACCTGGAGGTATTTAGTTAGGTTTTAAGCAATAAATCTGTTGATCTATTCAAAAGTTACTATATTATTTTATTTTATTTTATTTTAAAATAAATGAGTGAGTGAGTGACTGACTGAGTGAGTGAATGAGTGAGTGAGTATAGAGTATAGTATAGTATAAATAAATAAATAAATAAATATTTTATCACTATGAATATCTAAATAACGTGAATTTATTTATTTTTTTACAACAATGTTGTCTATCAACATCTAAAATTTGTTCTTCATTTACTTTAAATCAAAAATATATTGAAAAACAAAAAAAGTCAAAAAACACTAACTAAAGACTAAGTTTCGCCTTCGCGATTGAGTTCTTCCATACAACACGCAATGCCTCAAGAATTAGGCGGTACGTGGGGAGCAGAGAGTCATAACACTGGATTCCCTCTTTCTACACTGCTATACGGGGAACAGAGCGTGAAGCGACATATAAAGATTAAGTCTTACATTTAGGTATAAGCAACAACCTCTGGTTCAACAACTTCAGGCTTCTTCCCAGATGCTTCAGTGAGTCTCGCAATGGACGCCGCCGTGGCTTCCCTGTCCCTCTGTCGTACGATGGCCTCTACGCACAACCACTCCGACATAGTGGTCTCGTACTGACGACGATATGTTATGTCCTGCTCTGCTCGCTCTTCCGCTGTTGAGCCGAATCTGTTCAATGATATATATTAATAGGTGAGATATGAGATAGATTAATAATTACTAAATATTTAATAATTATATTAGTTCAACAATTTTTTATGTTTTCATTTAAAATATTTCATCAACATGCGAAGAAAACTTTAGTTTCCACGACAGCTGTGTAAGTAATTTTATATGAATAGTAATATTAAGCAGAAGACTAAAAATATAATGTTCTCATACTGAAAACTTTTAATATCAAGCACAATGATGAGGTCTTTTAGGCATACACATTTTGAACGCTAAGTTAATTAGTTACATATAATTAAAATATAATAGAGGCCAGTCGTGGCGCAGGAGCACAAGTATGTAACTATAAACTCGAACCCACTCGAGGAAAAGAAATATTTATTTCAATATTTCATTTCAGAAGTTATTTTTTTTTTATAACTAAATAACTGTAAATAAACTTAAGCTTACTCGTAATATCCTAAAAGAAACGGCCATACTTCTTTCCTAATATCATGCTGTACGCCTCCATAGTACACTATTCTGTACACTTCGTCCTGGTCGTTGATTACACCACGATTGTCCATCATAGACCGCCATAAATCCTGTGTCAGTCCAGATTCAGCGCCTTCTGTTTAATATTAAAGTCAATGTTTTTAATGTAGTGAAATGCCAATTGAAATGTAGTATGAATTCATGGGTTCTGGAGCACTTCCTCCTCAAGCAAGCCGGGGGGAAGTGCGCCAGAAACCCATGAATCCAGCCAATTCTCGGTGGTTTCGAAAACAAAAAAAAAATACAGCACACAACCCTCCAGTTTAGCAAACATTTTATTTGGCTTTCATTTTATATTCATATTATTTATTAGATTGTAACTTATAACATAAATTTGAAATACTAATGTTACTACTTAACTAACAAAACAAACCAACCTCTCGGCACAATACTAGAATGAACGAGTCCACTGAGATGGGTGCGAACGGTGGACAGGTGCCGGCAGTACGCGAGCCACCCGTAGAACGCGCGCGATATGATCTGACGACGCATCGTACTGCATACCAGCTCGATTGAAGCTACCTGCATTTGGAAGTTATTCATTTACATACATTTGGTAACACGTGAAGCAAAACTTTGTACCTCTTTTTATGAAAATGTCAACGGAGAACGGAAAACGAAAAAATTTTCTCATTCAAATTATTCAAACAAAATCTGGAAAAAAATAATATACACACAAAAATTTGCAATGCTTCGTCAGCAATGGGATTAGCAACGGGCGCGTTATAGCCATTCAAGCAATACCTCTTCAGCAATAGGGTTGGCAACGGGCGTCGCGCCGTGTCCGTTGAGGCCGGCGGGGCAGTCCACAGACATGGTGGAGGAGTCGGAGGAGGTGGTGGAGGTGGAGGCGAGCGGGCGGCGCGGCGTGCGCGGCGGCGACTGCACCACGCGCTCCAGCAGCGAGTGGCGCATGGCTGCAACAACTTGACAAACTAAAGGTTCGGGCTTGGGATGAACTATTAATTAAAGTTTTTTTTTCTATGTATATAAATTACCCATTTTAATAGAAAAAGAATCCTTTATTATGTACTGCAAATTTTTACTTCTTGCCATATTGCATAATTGTAGGTAATATAACTCTTAGCGACGGGAAGTGCAGGAATTTCATACAATATTCCCAAAGACGAAGGTCCAAAGGACTATAGATCCGAAAATTTTATATTAATTTTAATTTCATACTTTCACGCAACCTACAGAAAAATTATATTAACAGACGGACTGACTCACAGACTATACAGTGATTCTATAAAGACTCTGTGTTTCTCTTTTGAGCAACGGAAACGTTTAAACTCTTTTCAATAAATTCACGTCACGTCAAGTTGTCACATCACGTTATGATACGTCATGTTATGTTCTGTCACGTCAAGCAGTAACGCTAGGACACATTATGGTAGTCCTGGCAACAACCCGCTATATCATTTTATTCAAAATTATTAGTTATTTAGAAAACGTTCTTTTTTCCTAAATGTGGAATAACACTTTAAAATTTTTGAAAATGATTATCTGTTTAAATACAAAAACTTGCCAAACGTGAGTGAGACTCGCATACCGAGGGTTACCTGAAATTCGTATGGCAGATTCAGAAGCCCTCATTTTGTTTGAAATGAACTACAATTATTTTATTTTTTTCAGCTTCATGCTGTATTCCGCACACAACAAGGTGGGCAGAGGGAACCTAGTGTTAAGACACTCCGTTCCCCACTTTCTGCCGAATTCTGGAGGCATTGCGTGTTGAGTGGCAGACCTCAACGCCGCGATTAGTCTCGACACCAGAGCGAAGAAATGGAAATATAAATTTAAGTAAATATTTCATCTCTTCGAGTGGGGATCGAATCCCACAACCAGTCGGTTTTACAGTCACACTTCGTGCCACTGCGCCACGACTGGCCTCTTTTAAGTAATACTTACTAGTTAATGATCACTTTTTTCTATGAAATATGTATAAATTGTCACTTTTTTCAATATTTTAATCTATTTGTAATACAATGGAGTGAGACCATGCCAAATTTCATGATTGTAGGTCCACGAGAGATACCCAACTAAGTTTTGATTACACGGCAAAAATCCTACAAAATGTAAGCTTTATTTTTGAATGGTCCAAAGGACTGTAGACCTGAGTATTAGGTATTCATTCCAAATTAATATATTCACGTGATTTCGAGATAGATAGTCTTGACAGATAGACAGACAGACAATAATGTAATCCTACAAGATCACATTGTCCTATAGTATCACTTTGTTGTCCTATAAAGGTTTCGGTTCTTCTTCTTAGAAAAACATACCTTCTCTATCAGCGATAGCGTTATTAACAATACGAAACACGTAGTCTCCGGCCACTTCTTCCCAATCAGGTTCTTCAGTTTCTCCACTCTCGCACAAGCTGGGCATTGGTCGCCTTCGTATCTTGCCACGACCGAACACCTAAAAAAAATCGATTATTTTATAAGTATATTAAAGTCATTAAATTACGTACAGATAAATTAAAAAATACATTAAGATTATAGTTGAAACGTAGTCGTCATCATCATGATTATAACGACGCAGATGTAAAAACTATAGAGAAAATTACCATTGACCGTATGTTTATGTTGTTTTTTTTTAGGTACACGCCTTATGCCACATGTAGTCGTCGGCTTAGAGTGTAAACTCGCAAAATTAGTTTTTGTTTTTTTCGTTATATATATATTTTTATATCATTCGGAAGTGTAAAAAAAATACAAAATTGACCTTTATTTTATTTGATATAATACAGAAATAAATAAATTTTCAGAATACAAATAAATTTTCGAAATTGTAAAACTTTCTGATAATACATACCTACTTAATTATAATATACTCATAGTTGTTAAAAGACGTTTCTTTTTTACTTCTCTTGATAATTTGCTTAATAGGCTGTTTATTATTGGTAAAATGGTTGAAACCATTTTTCATTGTCAATATTTTTTTGACAACAAGAGATTGATTTATGAATAAAATGAGTAAAGTCCATCGTTGCACAATTAAACAATGTCTACGACTGGCTATAAACGTGATATTTTATTAAAATATAGTACCTTGCCAGTCCCTCGTTGTGACCACAGTGGCGGGTCAAGTTGACCATGTGGTAAAAGCCCCGTCTCCAAATTACTCAAGAAGGATAGCAAATGCCCTCCTATAATAAAAAATAATTTCAATTATTTAACTTATTTGATCGTACTATGTTATTAGTATTACATAAAATGATAATATATTAAAAATTCAGAAATCATAAGTAATATTTTATGTAGTATAAAATATTATTTGTGGCAGCTCCAATTTCTAAGTGCATCCCAATCCTGACGACAAACCGTTCTTTATTTTATCAAAAGACCGACTAATAAATTTATGATAAAAGGGCTGATTTCCAATACACACAACTATAAATTGACTATTATAATTAAAAATATTGAAAATTAAAAAAAAAACCTTTCGGGAAATGTATCGGCGGTCGTTGAACCCCGTCCTGTCCGACCAATATGAGAGCGTCGCTCGCTTGTGAGCGATGCACGTGCACATACACCACCTCCCACACACACACCTGGAGCGACATCGCCCAGTACACACTAGAAGAAAAAAGAAAAAAATGGTATTTTACAATTTGGGAAATTAATATTTTTTTATTCATAGAACAGAGCAATACCTCAATTTTCGTCTAATTTTCAAGACGGAACTCAACTCCGCGCTTTGCCTTGTCATCAAAGCGAGGAAATGAAAACAGAAGGAATCGAATACACAACCTTTGTGTTTACAGCCAGACGCTGTGGCGGCGCTTCACGTCATTTGTCATTTAAGAGCATATCATTTTTTTTACCTTCACATAGCCCGTATCCCGCACATAGCAGGGTAGGAAAGAGCGGGAATATAGAAAGCCATTGTTCTTTACATTTGGTTCCCAGGTTCCCTCCATTTCTATTAAAATACTTTCATTCCTCACTTTCCGCCGAATTCTGGAGACATTGCTAGTTGAGTGGCGGAACTCAACACCGCACTTTGCCTCAGAATGATATATCTCTTAAATCATGTTTTATTAAAATCAATTCATTGAT
Source organism: Heliconius telesiphe telesiphe (assembly GCA_018249795.1). Taxonomy (NCBI): domain Eukaryota; kingdom Metazoa; phylum Arthropoda; class Insecta; order Lepidoptera; family Nymphalidae; genus Heliconius; species Heliconius telesiphe. Next base: position 8,786 of record DWLH01001337.1, read on the forward strand.
ATTATTATAATTTAACTTGTCATATGAACTCTTTTACTATGGTTTGCCTAATTTCACTAGAAAAATTATAAATATAATATAAGCAAATAATATGTATGTAATCAAATATTAATATAATTATAAAACTATTTAATAGGGACATTCGTGACACGTCATCTAATATAATTTGAACATTCCTTAAACTCAATATTAGAAACACGTTAATCAAACACGAACCATAAATTATAATAAAAAAAGAAAACAATACTATACGTGACAGGAATAAATGTGTTGCTTGTTCTGTAAGAAAACGTGATCGTCGAAAAGAAACCAACTAAAAATCTATAGATTCGTCTTATTAAATGAAGAGGTTTAAAATTTAAATGATTACATATATTTTCAGAAAGTGTAATGATAATATTATTAAAAACATTATAAATTAGAGTTTATGTCCTGTCGTTTTAAGTTCGTGTTGAATAAAAGGACCATTTTGTACCTTATATTTGTGAAATTGAAATAAGAAAACTCATAGTAATATTATTTATTTAATTGAAGAAAGTGGAGGTGTGTATTTTTGACCTATAGAAACATATAAAGAATTTCATGATTAAATATATATATTCGGGAAATGAAATAGTCAATATTTTTATTTTTTCAATCTAAAATTAACTTTATTTATAATTAAACACCAATATACGACACTAAATCCTGGGCTTAGGCTTATCTTAAGATATTGTACGGTCAACATGTAGTGGCCGCCCTAAAATTTAGCTTTCAGAAATAAATGTGTTATGCACATCAACATGGACTCGAGAAGAAAATAATCCAAAATAAAAAAATCCAAAAATCAAGTCTCCGCAACCATCCACTAACTTCAGGGCGGCCACAACTCGTCGACCGTAGTATACACATACAAGCATCAAAATGCAACAAAACAAAGCCAATACATACCAATCAGCACAGAGGGAGCCGCCACATGTCCGCCTGTACACTGTGCACGGCGACGCACTGCACAGAACACACGCGTGCGGACACGCGGACGAATGTACGCGGTGCCAACGATACTGATACACACTACAATACCATACTCAGAACTAATGTTATATCATGCAAATTCTAACATATTTACTCTCAAACAAACAGCGGAATATATTCCACATATTCAAAATACAAAAAAAGTGGACACGCAGACAAAATTACACGAAAGAAGCCAGCCAACGAAAGTAATACACAGTACAGTATAGTTGACGAGTCGTGGCCGTCCTGAAGTTACATATTCTGAACTTTGGCAGGAAAACAATCAAAAGAAAGAAAAATCTTATAGTCAAATCTAGTCAGCTCTTTACCGCAACTTCAGGCGGTCACGCTTCGTCGACCGTACTGTACAAACTACAAACACAAAACAAATCGTCGGCTTGAAGTGTAAACCTGCAAAAAATGTATTATTTTCATCATCAGGAGAGATGATGAAATAAATAAAATATAGGCCAATTTTGATTTTTTTACACTTAAATAAGTCACTTCACTGTATCCCGCACACAGCAGGGTAGTCAGAAGGAACCTAGTGTTAAGACACTCCGTTCCTCACTTTCTGCCGAATTCTGGAGGCATTGCGTGTTGAGTGGCAGAACTCAACGCCGCGCTTTGCCTCGACACCAGAGCGAAGAAATGGAAATATAAATTTAAGTAAATATTTCATCTCTTCGAACCGAACCCACAACCAGTCGGTTTTACAGTCACACTTTGTGCCGCTGCGCCACGACTGGCCTCAATACTTTTCTTTTATTTATTTTTTTATAAAAATGTTATGAGTGTAAGCACGACGGTTAGAGATTCGATTCCCAATCGTGGGAATGAGTTATTTTTATGTCCTGGTTCTGTTAGCAAGTTAATAAGGCGCGGCGCTGAATTCCATATCTCAAGACACAATGCCTCAATAATTGTTGGTTGCTTTGGGGAACGGAGTTACGAACTCTAGCTTCCCGCTGTCTACTCTGCTATATGATATGTGAGATACACTGAGGAGTTAGAAAAAAAACATATAAATAAAGAAAGATTTTCCACTATAAAAAAAATTGTATATAAAATACAAACCATCGCTAAACAAGTAGCGTTGATTTAACAAATTTTTAGGCAAGTTCCATTTTAATCTCTACAAGGCGATTCTCTCTCTCCGCTATCTGTAGGACACAATGAGAATAATTTTAATGATTCCAAATATATAATTTACAATAAAAGAATGTGTAGAGTTCTGCCATTCAACACGCAATATTTCGAAAATCCAGCGGAAATTTACACGATCCTTTGTGTGCCAAATGCGGGAAAAGGCCTGAAGGAGGACCTTTATATATTTGTTCGCTACACGCTTTATCCCGTTTACAACAAGGTAGGCACTAGATAGGAGTAACTTAGAAGGCACTCAGTTCTCGGTTTTTCGCCCTTATTCACACCACACCTTGGTTACCAAGCGGGGAAATGTAAAAAAATAGCTCCCCAATGTAGTAATCAAAGTCACAAGCATCGTGCTTACACACTGTTGACACTGACGACACGACGGTTCATATTTTTAATGAAAGATAGAGATAGATACTATTAAAATTAGAACGCTAAAAAAAATACTTTGCTCAATTGAAAATAGTAAAAATATTTTTTTTACAGTTGCTTAAATGAAAAAGTGATTGTGACTTTTTGTAATTATTCTAAACGACTTTGTATTTTTTTTCTTTTTGTATTTCTGTATTCATAAGTATCCATAAAAGATGCGTGGATAGTCACAGTGCCTATGATACTGGAGAAAAGGTCACGTAAATAGCAACGTGCTCGCATGTGCAGGTTGATGACAGCAGACGAGGCATAAGAGGTATACAAAGATCATATCGTTAGACGCTCAAGAAAAAAATAGTAAGTAGCTTATTATATATTTATATATTAAAAACATTAAGGCTAAATCTTTAACAAAATTATCGTTCGTTTTATAAAAAATGAAAACATTAAAACATGCGGCAAAATGGACAAAAGTTTGAGCTAAAAATGGCTAAAAAATTAAGTGATATAGCCTTTGCATACCACTAAACACGGCATTTTATTTAATAATTCATTTAATAATAATAAAAAAACCTTTAAATACTTACAACAGCTTTTAGTTACATAAAAAAAACTTAACAAAAGAGCTTAAAGCAAATTTAAAAAATTAAGTAGCATTAATTAAATAAAAAGCAGCAAAGGTAAAGCCAACTTATCCTTCAAATAACTTATCTGGTAGATATATACATGATATCTCTATTTATCTCTATGTATTTTTAGAAAATGTAAAAAATTTATAATGTTACCTATTCTACGGAACGTCTGGTGAATTCCGTTGCGAATCGTCGCTTTTGCTTGTTCCGTTCTTCAAATAGCTGTGGCGATATACATGATATCTCTATTTATTTTATATGCGATAGAGAGAGAGAGAGAAAAAAAGCAACATTAATATATTATAATATAAAAAAAAACATAGAAAGCTCTAAAAAAAGCAACATTTAGTGTACAACCGAAGTTTAAAAAAAACAACAAAAGTAAACCCAGCTTATCTACCAGACAAGTTATTGTTCACTTATGCTGATAGCAACATTGATATCTAATAAATAATACTATAAAAGACACATACTGTAGGTTGGTTTTCCTCATCGTCATCAATCATCAGAGTCGTTTTCTTTCGTATCTCCCGAAGTTAGGGCTTCAGGGAAATCTTTGCTGTTAAAATATTAATTACACTCTGAACGTAGTTTTCAGTCTATTAAAAAGAAAAAACCAAAAAAAAGACTATACACGTTTAAAATACTTTTTGATATTATTTTGTCATACAATATAACCGTATAATAAAATAATAAATTATTAATAACATTATCAAATTTTTTTACGTAACGAAAATATTGAAAAAAAAAAACGTTAAAATGTTATTGTTTTATTTTAAGTAAATGATATGTTTATTACTTAAAATAAACACAATTAAAGCACAGTTGGAACGTTTCGAATCATGAATTAAAAAATGGGGTTCCGTACCTTTTAAGGAAAAAAGGAAGTAAGTAAGCTATAAAGCTATAAATCGCTATGGCTATAAAGCTATAAAGAAATCAAAATTAATAGAGTATTTTCGGTTGACCTAGAATTATAAAATTTGGCAGTTAGCATAGTACTAATTCAGAAAAAAATAATTAAATTATTAATTTGTGGTTAATTCCCAAAAAGATAATAGCCTTAAGAGGTGCTCCACTTTAAAGGCTATTATTTTTAAAATTTGATATTAAAGCTGCTCGTTCCAGTGCGGTATCAGATGAAAGGGCTAAGCTAAGCGTACCTGCCGGCCAGGTAGGCGGGCGCGTGCACGCACAGCACGCTCACGCAGCGCGCCGCGGCGGCGGCGGCCGGCAGGCCCCCCGCGCCGCCGCCCGCCGCCAGGCCCCCCGCGCCGCCGCCCGCCGCCAGGCCCCCCGCGCCGCCGCCCGCCGCCAGGCCCCCCGCGCCGCCGCCCGCCGCCAGCGCGCCGAGGGTGGCCCTCTCTAGCGCCTGACAACATTTCATT
>DWLH01001338.1:0-13325 GCA_018249795.1 Heliconius telesiphe telesiphe
CTCGAGGCTTAAGCTTTTCAACGCCAATCGAAAAGTTCCAGTGTATTTTCTTTGAAAATCCTCTTTAAGTTACAAATTTTACAACGATCATGGCAGCGAAGACAGTGATATATGACTCCTGGCTTTTTACCACCTGACGATTTTTCGAGCTTTTTGCTTATAAAAAGATTTGTCGTTAACACTTTTATGATGTTGCTGCATGCCTTACGATTTACTATGAGATGTGATAACGCTTACTGAAACAATGAATTACTTGCATTTTTTTAAATATTACAGGAGATGCTATCAAAGTTGTAAATAGTCTTGCCGCAAACAAAATAAAAAGTATACCAAATATTTTACCTTTATTTTAAAGTGAGTAGTATTTTAAAATGTTACTAATATTCTTATAATTATTACTCATTTTAAATACAGTATTTTGTTGTAGATCACTAAATAGATTTACTAGTTAGTGATCTACAACAAAATACTCTTGTTTCTGGAACATTGAAGAGAAAATAAGGCTGAAGGTTGAAGATATGGCGTACTCGCACAGTTCAAGAGATGTACAGAAAAGTTTACCGTTATTAAATAACGGACACATAGTCGATATTTCTAAACTTAAAAACTTGAAATTTCGAATGTAAGTAGGTTTTTTTTTAATATAAGTTCATAGGCGACACAGACTTTTGTTATCCATGACTTTTTTATTCTTGTTTGGTTAAAGTTGTTGTTTTTGGTTTCTTTTTAAAATGTGAAGTGAACAAGTGATATTTCGAATGATCAGCGTTCCTTTTTTGTCAATGTTTGTGATTGAGTTTTGTGATCGTTGGTCATGTTCTTTGCAGTGCAGTTAGTATGTTGCGTAGTATGTTCATTGCGTCCATATTTCTGTAAGAAATAGTCATTTTGATGTTGTGTTCCACTATATCAGTCACGGAACCTTCATTTGCCCGACGAATGTAAGTAGGTTAGAGAGTGTAGGAAAGCATTAATAGACAGAGAAAAAACAGTTTTTTCTTTTTCCATTTACCACGCAAACTAATTTTGAGTGACGTCTAATATTAAATTAAATAAACAAGAAAAAAATGTAGCATTGTTTTAATGAATCTTTATCCCTTTTGGCTCTAAATTACTTTGATATGAGAAAAAATAAGAATTATTTCGAAGTCAAACTTTTCTAATCAACTAACTTCATATTTCAGGATACATTTAATATTCTAATTTAAAGCATTTTGAATATTATTCTAGTTATAATAGAACTCATTTCTCCCTTACACTTTTCAATATAATTCGGTCCATTTTCGACAAAAATAACATGTTTTTTATTTGGTCCTAATAAAATATTTTGTATGATGAGGGCGTCGTGACGCGAAGGCACACCGTTTGAGTGTAAACGCGATGGTTGTGGGTTCGATTCCCACGCTGTAAATTCATTATTTTCAATTGTCAATATTGTTTTTTTGAAACAAGACAAAGCGCGGCTTTAATTCCGTCCATTAACATATCAAATTTCGGAAATTAGCACTAGGTTCAGTTTTTATGGAAAAAACAAGGCAAACCCCGTGTAACACCAGAGGAGCTACAGGAATGTTGCCACCATTTAAGGTACTCTTTGAAAGTACCGATGTCCTGAGGCATGCAGGCAGACCTTAGGTAGTATTTGGCACGTGCAAGGAAATTCCTACGATATAGTAGTAGAGGAGTGCGTCCATATTCAAATGGTGATGATGACACTTGAGTTTGTGACGTGGCAGATACCAGTTCAAACAATTCTCCATAACTCCCCCCATGGATAAATGCGGCAGAACGCACAGCGACGAGTCATCTATACGAAAGCCGTCGCCTGCCATGCTAAAGCGGGATACAGCATGAACATATACTTTTTAAGTCAAATAACATAGTATATACATTATTACAGTTGTAAATCGTATTCAAAGACCGGTTGTTTATGCAAATCAGCGAAATCGCAAGCACTCGAAGCTTAATTGCTGAGCTTACGGCGACATTAATCAACTACTTGTTCAAACGGTTTTGTTACATTTGCGAATAAATAAATTTGTTGCTGTATTTATAATTCTTTGTCATGTATACGCAACAGTAGCTTTTTTATATAATACTATCTTTTTTTTTATGGAAAAGACAAGGCAAACGAGCGTTCGGACCACCTGATGGTAAGTGATCACCACCGCCCACAACCCCGTGCAAACCCCGGAGCTACAGGTGCGTTGCCGGCCTTTAAAAAGGGTTGGGCGCCGGAGCCCGGCATTACCTGATGCGAAACGCAGTGACATAAAGCCACTACTTCACACCGGTTTTAAATGCCGGGGATGGTAATGATCCGGTCGAGTCTACCCATGCGTGTTGCCATTGCTGGCGACGTGACTCTACCACACGTACGAGATGATCAAATACCACCCACCAGGTGGGCCACTCGTCTTCGACTTGTTCTGGTTTTTGTGCAATTTATGCTAGAAATCAGGGGAGTATGGGTCAGATCTTTTCCCTCCGCATGATCACGGAAAAATTTTTGGCAGTTAACCAAAAAGTTTTCTGTGCTTTTGTGGACTTGGAAAAGGCTTTTGACAGAGTTGTAAGAGCGAAATTATGGGAGATACTACCAAGGTACAATGTGAGCGGACCCTTGCTGCAGGCTGTAAAGTATATTTACAGAGATTACTCCTGCATGCGAGTAGGAACTGCCATGTCGCCCTGGTTTGACATCCGATCGGGTGTTAAACAAGGTTGCGCCATGTCAGCTTGGTTGTTCAATTTGTATTTGGATAGCTGTCTCCAAGGAGTGAAACAAAGTGATATGGGAGTGAAAGTAGGTGACCTGAATGTGAATTGCCTGCTGTACGCAAATGATGCAGTCCTTATTGCATCATCAGAATGCGAGTTGCACGCATTGGTCACCACTCTGAAAGAAGGGTGTGAATATAATGGTCTAAGCCTCAATGCGAATAAGACAAAGGTTCTGATTTCTGATTTTTGAAAGAGATGAAGAAAGGATGGAATGCAAGATTAGTGTAAATGATAAGATATTAGAATAGGTGAATGAAGTGGTATACTTGAAAGAAACATGAATGCTGTAGAGATGCGATCTTTTCGTAGGATATGTGGGGTCAGCTTAGCTGATCGAATCCGCAATGAAGAGGTACACAGAATGGCAGGTACTAGCGAGGATGTCACGGTGAGAATGAAGAAGAACGTGCTCAGCTGGTTTGGGCACGTCGAACGAATGAGTGCTGAAAGAATGGCAAAAAAAAATTATAATGGAAAAGTGAGCGGTAAGAGAGGTAGGGGGAAACCTCGGTTTGGACGAGGCGAAAGAGGTATGTAGAGACCGTAGCATTTGGCGCTCCGTTCTCTATCGCTTCTAGGGGGATAAAGCGTGAAGCTAGTAGTAGTAGTAGTGGTGGTGGTGGTAGTAGTTGTGGTAGTAGTAGTGGTAGTAGTAGTTAGTAGTAGTAACTATATTATCCTGCAGTATATTCAATACATACTTATGTTCCATACATGTTCATCTATTAAATATTCCTTAACAGTGACATAGACTTTTTCTTGTTATTTTATGTAATTCACCTGCAAACCTCTTAAATTATTGAATCACAATAAATTTTAACAAAATATTTAAAAATTACAATATATAGATGTATATAAAACTTATAAATATAATAAATACTATTGAGTTTATAAATTTTCAAAAAAATATATCAAAAATTATAAAATATGTGCGCAAAAAAACATATAGCAGAGCGTGGTTTCGATCCACGGACCTCTGGGTTATGGGCCCAGCACGCTTCCACTGCGCCACTCTGCTGTACGGCCTGTGAGCTCAATATACCTATGTTATTCATTATGATACTTCGTTTTCCACTTTTTTTGTGTTGAGAGTTTTCAGCTGCGCCACGACCGTCTAAAGTATTTTTTTTGTTTTATTTATTCATTTAAAAAGTTAATTATAAATTATTATAAAACTTAATTGAACTTTAGTAGATTTATATGACCACATTTAAAATTTTATAATTTAAAAATATAATTTTGTTCATAACACTTTTACATACGATTTTTTTTGTTGTAACCAAGTCACTGTTCTCCATTTTCTACCGAATTTTGGATTGTAAACGCTTAGTAGCGGAACTCCATTCACGATTTATAATTTTTCAGCTAAATATGTTGCAATAAAATTTAATTAAAGCATTTCAAGGAATAAAACAAATATATAGCAATTTCAAGTACTTATGAAAACGTACAATTTATTTTATTTAGTAGGTTTAGTTTGCGCGTCCGTGTGCTTGTGGGGGGCAGGTAGACGCGTGAATATCAGCGTCGGGCATCGATTCTGCTAGCAAGTGGACGTGTACGTCTTTGTTGGGGTACACCAGTACCTCAGGGTACTTCCAACGTAAGTATTTAAATTTTAATTTATTTTTGTTATTTGGTTTTTGCGCTTTTATTTTATAATATTTATAGATATATAGTATGATGACGATTGTAAGACTACTTTACATAAATATTAGTAGGTTATTGTTATACGGTGTAGGAATTTTGAATTTTCAACAATTTTTTGGTTTGCTGCATGTTTCGGATCGCCTTCGGACACCTATAAACAACGAACAATTTTTGAATGTTCTGAGGCGGAAAACCAACAAAAACTGGTTCTTGGTGAGGTATTAGAAGATAAGAAATATAAAGAACTTGACGAAATAATTAATGATTTTCGCTTGCCGGAGAATTAGGGCAGCGTTATTACTTCTTAAACTTTAGACGTAGAGTCAATTCAGGACTCGGACAAAACACTTACCTGACTTACCTGAAGATTTTAGCTTTTAATCTCATAAAACCCCACTTAGAAGAGCGATTTCAATACTAAACTTTGCCAGCGTCTCTACGAATAAGTATTGAAGATCTTTTTGTAAAAAAACGACCAATAACTATGGCGGCCAATACTATTCCAAAATCCAGAAGGTATTCTTATTGTCCAAGATGAAAAGAACGTAAGTCACGCGTCACAGTGTCACACACACACCAAGTGTTATTATCTTTTCGTATTTTTTTTTATTTTTCGTATTTGTTTTTTTTTTTGGGGTACACACGTACTCCAGAGTACCGTTTATGAAATTCTAATATGGGTACAGTTCTAGGGCTATGTATGTGTATGTAACCTACTATGAATGAAATCCATTAAATGAATTTTATAACTTTAAAATAATACAATTTACATACCTACTCTAAAACGACTTTCAAAGTTAAGGCAAATGTGATCCCGGATGCAGCGTACTGTTTGTCTTTACTGACGTAAAGTTCGTCCGAGCTGAATGAAAACTTTGAAATCTGGTTACACCAATGATTTATGGGTGGCTGGATACTCAATCCTTTAGAAGATCACTCAAACTTTACTGTACTTACACTACCTTGTATATATTTTACGCTTTGAGGTCTGTGAACACGACGGTTGTGTGTTCGAATCTCAATGGGTAATAATTATATTTATATTATGTTCAATTATCTGTCTTGCTTTTATTGCGCCTATTATTATATTTAATGTTTTGAAAATTAAATATAATAATTGGCGGAGTGTCTTAATTCTTAACACTAGGCTCACTCGGGTTACTCTGTTGTGCAGAAAGTGTGAAGTTGTACAAAAAAAAATGTGAAATAGTTAGTTGGTGGTTACTATAGACCCACAACTAAGGGTTAAAGATATTTTCTTCTTTTTTCTTTGTTTGAATTTAAGAATTTATCTTTAAATATTATCTATTTTTAACAAAAAAAAATTATGAAAAATGTTGATAAAATCCAAAGAAAATAGTAACTCGTTACAAATAAAACAACTTAGCTTCACAACTTTACATGATTTTCTCCCAACATTGAGATCTAAGCCGCCTCCATAAAGTCAATACCGTGCGAGGAAAGTGAAGGGTAAAACGTAAAAAAGCTGGAATAGTTCTAAATATTTGACAAGCGTCGGGAAGCGATGTAAATAAATTATTAGCTAGGGAGCAAAACGATTGGTCGAATCGAGTTGTACATTGAGATGCTGTCAAAAATATGTGAAATTGAAAATATTTTATAGAACACCTGATATTTGTCTATAGTATCTTAATTAAGTACGATAAAATTCTGCTCTGGCCATGATAGATTGCCATATATTAAATTTGTAGTTTTTGTTTTTATTAATAAATTAAAAAAAATATTAATAAATAAAAACAAAAACTACAAATTCTCTCTTCTTCTTCACATTTTATTCAATATATAGCTGGGTAGGTAAAGATAACCATAAGTTAAGACATTAAAAACTCAAATAGTAGATTTATTATAATAAAAATATTTAAATATTTGAAAATTTAACAAAAAGTAAAAAGTTGATTGTTTTTTTTTACAAATGTGAAACATACCATAAAACATACATCATAGCAGAGCGTGGTTTCGATCCACGGACCTCTGGGTTATGGGCCCAGCACGCTTCCACTGCGCCACTCTGCTGTTGGAGCATAACTTTAGATTAGACGGATATTATAATAACGAACTTTTTACAGTTTTAATTGTTACTAATTCTGTTTAGACAGTATTTGTAAATATTTTTGTTAAATATCATCTGTATATTTGTTAATGGAATTTTAGGTTATGCTCATTTCATGTGATTATGTAAGGTTTGAGCTGTTTCCCACATATTAGGGAAGGTAGAGTAAATCTGGTTTACCAATTTTCAAGATATTACATTTTGACTGCACTTGCGACTGCGACTTGCACTTTATTTAAAAGAGCGAAGAAATTAAAATAAATTAATAGTAGCGAGGTGCATACATATGTAATATAATTATGTATGAGTATGTTATTTTGAATATAAGCGCGTAGACATAATTATGTAGTATTCAACTGTGATTTTGCTATTTGCACATTATTTTTTAACATTGTTCCATTAAAGTTTAAACATAATACAAATATCTATTAATAATAAATATATAAAAAAGTACATAAAATTATTTTAATTTTTTAACAATTCAATACAATTGAAAACATAAAAAATCAAACATTTATATTTTTATACATTCAAATAATAATAAAACAAACAAAAGTAACTTTTATTTTGGGTAAAACTGTTACAAAAGTTTCAAAATTAACTTAAAAAAAGCCCTTACCCCAATACAAAAGTCCCCTAGTCACACAAATGTGACCGAAATTTATCAGCTCAACGGACCGTCAGTAACTTTGCTCACGTCCATTTGAACTTTAAAACGCCGCTCCATCCCCTAAGGATCTTGAGAAATATAAAGGTAAACAAAATAGTTAAGAATAATCACTTTTTTGCCAGCAAGGGAAATTTTGAATGTATATTTAGCTGTATTTTATACAATTAAATATTAAGACAGTTTCTAACGAGGACGATGCTACGATTTAAGAAAATACAAGAAAAAAAATTATCATCGCCTTAGCAGTAAGACGCCGTGATGATGTGTAACGACGATCGAAAAACTAAAAATAATTATTGTAAAAAAAAACAAAAATTTCTAAAATATTTTGTCAGAATATTTCAAGTACATTTTATATATATTTTTTAATATTTATACCTTAACATTCTTTTAATACAAATAAAATATTTGTTCTCGTAATATATACATCATACTTTTTGCCGCAGAGCAGGCTAGACGTAGGGAACCTAGTAAAAGGCAAGGCGCTCTCCATTTTCATTCAAGTATCGAGACAATGCATGTTAAGTGGTGGAACTCGATGCCTCGCTCTATCTTACCAGAGCAAGCAAATAAAAAAATATCTCAAATAACAATAAAAAAAATGTAAAGATCTAGTTACCGATTTTATATATGTATATATATTCTTTTTAAATAATATTCGATGTTAGAAGAACAGTAATCTGTTCTGTCTAAACTTAAATTAATCTACTTTAATCTATGATTTAATTATAATTACCATTTAATATAAATTACCAATGAATAAAAGAAGAAATTCCTTTCCCACCGGCACCGTTCACCCGATCTGTCTCGTTGTAAACGTTTTAAGCGCTCGGCCGCCTGTCAGACGGACACATTATAATATAAAATATTATTTTCCGCCTGTGACACCGACACTATATATAAGAATATATTTTTAATTAAAAAAATATATATATTCATAAATTCCACGAAATAGTACCTCGTTACACATAACAAATAAAACGACCCAGCTTCTCAGCTTTCGATGATTTTCTGCCAACATTGAGATCTAAGCCGCCCCAATAAAGTCAATACCGTGCGAGGAAAGTAAAAGGTAGAACGTAAAAAGCTGGAATAGTTCTAAATATTTGACGAGAGCCGTCGGGAAGCGACGTGAATAAATTATTAGATAGAGAGCAAAACGATTGTTCGAATCGTTTTGCTCATTGGCATTTTGTCAAAAATATGTGAAATTGGAAATATTTTATAGAACATTTAGTCGGATAAAATTCTGCATCAGCCATGCCATCATGCCATATTTTAATATATTAAATTTGGTAATATATTAAAATCGCCATATATTGAACTTGTAGTTTCTGTTTTTATTAATAAATAAAATCAAAAACTACAAATTCTGTCTTCTTCTTCACATTTTAACCTATATATAGTTAGGTAGGCAGAGATAACCATAAGTTAAAACATTACGTGCTCAATGGTTGAACTCAATGACGAGCAAAAATTGTAATTAAAAAAAAATCTCAAATTATAAATTATATTATACTAAAAATATTTAAATAGTAGAAAATATAACAAAAAGTACAACTACATATATTGACTGTTTTTTTTACAAATGTGAAACATACCATAAAAATTTCATAATATAAAAACATCATAGCAGAGCGTGGTTTCGATCCACGGACCTCTGGGTTATGGGCCCAGCACGCTTCCACTGCACCACTCTGCTGTTGGAGCTTAATTGTAAATTAGACGAATATTATTATAACGAACTTTTTACAGTTTTAATTGTTAGTAATTCTTTTTAAGACAGTATTTGTAAGACAGTATTTTTGTTAAATATCATCTATGTGAGATTATATTTATTAATGGAATTTTAGGTTATGCTCATTTCATGTGATTATGTAAGGTTTGAGCTAATTCCCACATATTAGGGAACGTATAGTAAGTCTGGTTTACCAATTTTCAAGACTGACGGTACTCAACGTCGCACCTTATTTAAAAGTGCGAAATGAAAATAATTTAAAAGTAGCGAATTGCATATTATGTAATATAATTATGTATGAGTATGTTATTTTGAATATAAGCGTGTAGACATAATTATGTAGTATTCAACTGTGATTTTGCCAATAATATATTATTTTTTAACATTTTTCTAATCTATTAATACTAATTATATAAAAATAAAAAATACAGAAAATTATTTTAATTTTTTTTATCAGTCACATACTTAACAATACAATATATTTTAAAACATCTAAAAAATAAAACTAACATATTTTTATACATTCAAATAATAATAAAACAAACAAAAGTAACTTTTATTTTGGGTAAAACTGTTACAAAAAGTTTCAATATTAAGTTAAAAAAAACCCTTATCCCAATACAAAAGTCTCCTAGTCACACAAATGTGACCGAAATTTATCAGCTCAACGGACCGGCAGTAACTTTGCTCACGTCCATTTGAACTTTAAAACGCCGCTCCATCCCCTAACTATCTTGAGAAATATAAAGGTAAACAAAATAGTTAAGAATAATCACTTTTTTGCCAGCAAGGGAAATTTTTAATGTACATATATTTAGCTGTATTTTATAAAATTAATTATTATGACAATTTCTAACGAGGACGATGCTACGATTTAAGAAATACATACGATATAAAAAAAAATTCTATCATCGCCTTAGCAGTCAGATGCCGTGCTGTATTGATGCGCAATGATGGTCGGAAAACGAGAAATAATTATTGTAAAAGTTACACAAAATTATAAAATACATTTTATATATTTTTAAATATTAATACCTTTTACATTCTTTTAATACAAATGAAATATTTTGCACTGCGTAATGTGCTTCTCGTAACATATGTATACCTAGCTTCACATTTTTTGCCGCGTAGGTAGACGAAGGGAACCTAGTAAGAGACAATCCACTCTCCATTTCCACTTAACTGTCGAGACACTGCATTTTAAGTGGTGGAGCTCAATGCCGCGCTCTATCTTACCAGAGCAAGCATATGAAAATAATTCTCAAGTAATAATAAATAAAAAAATATGTAAATATCTAGTTAGGAGGGCTGCAGTTGGAGGGTTAAGAAAATACTATTTTAAATATATACTTATTTTAATTGCATTTCAAAATGAAATACAAATTAAATCTAAGATTACTGTATTCGATGTTGAACGAACCTATGACTTAATTATTCCACGATAGAGTAATAAGTGTGGCTAAAGAAGAAACTCCTTTCCCACCGGCGCCGTTTACTCGATCTCACTCGCTGTCAGCGCTTTAAGCGCTCGGCCGCCTATTGGACGCACACATTATAATATAAAAAAAAATCCTGTGACATCTAAATAAACAAATGTTGAGAAAGAAAAGAGAACGTGGAGACTGGAGTATCTTATTTATACTATCTGTGATTTACTTATCTAAGTACAGCCACATATTTTGCATGATACGATGAGTGATAATTCTCCATTTCTCCTAATCCTCCTCCTCGTTTATCCTCCCAATTCAAAATCCGTACTTGTAATCAAATTGATAAGATATCCTTAAAAAAATATTAAAAAATCCTCAAGAAGAATTTGAACTCACAAGTGTCTCGCATAGTAAAACGCCAATCTTACTTTAGATAAAATTGTAATTAAAAAAAAACATCAAATCACGTGTTTATTGTGTTATATTTATTTTACTTTTTCCCTCATATACTCGTAGCAGGGCAGGTAGAGGGAGTATAGTGTTAAGACAGTCCGTTCCCCACTTTCCACTTAATTTTCCGAGACATGCTCATGCTTTGCTTTGGCGAAGCTCAACGCCGCAGTTTGTCTACCATAGCAAGAAAATCAAATAAAAAAATAGATGTTTTCCCAAGTACGGTCAGATGCTGTCCTACTGCGCCACAATGACTGAATAATGTACGATTATAAAGAATCTAGAAAACATAATTTGTACGTGCAACTGAGTGTCAGCGAGAGTTATGTGGACTCTAGAGAAACATATGAAACCACTGCGCCGATTTATGAGGGGACGAAATGTCATACGATATATTATATAAGTAGAGATGTGTATATTAAAACGTCGTAAAGGTGATTTTTATCATAGAATATGATAAGTGACCGTATCATACATTTGGAAAGAGAGTGTTCTACTTAAATAACTAAATTTTTAATATAATAAACACAAGTTTACAATGAAATTAGAAAATGAAGAATGGAGTATCTTATAACAATTAGGTGGTACTTTAATATGAAATTGATAGTCCCACAATTATAGTTATAGTTTATATATATTTTATAAATCTTATAGTCACAGGCAAAGAAGCCTAGGGAACCTAGAGGAAACTAAGCGAAAGTAGATTCCGTCTGCCTATCCTACTATATGCGGAATACAGTGTAAAGTTATATTCACAGACAAAATTAAAAAGGGAAAAATGTTTTATAAAAAAATATTTGAGACCGTCATCGTATCAAGTAAACGTGACAGGTTGCGGGTTCGATTTCCACTCGAGGAAATGAAATATTTTATAGATATTTTCAATTTCTTGCTATGGTAATTAGGCAAAGCGCTGAGTTAAGATCTGCCATTAAATATGCAATGCCTCATGGAGGCATTATGTATCTTAATAGGAACGGAATACCAAATATAACATAAAATATATTATTTAACCACCTACTTAACTATTATATGTAATTATAGATGAGAATTCATTACAGATATCAAAAAATATGTTCTTTTAAACATTTCTAGATAAAGAATAGTACAATAGTAATTGCCAATGCTATACTGAACAAGTAGCACTCCAGGCCTCGCTACTTTACGACTTCGCTGACCCAATTACTACAAACCGCATGTATACAGATACAAGTCTATATATAAACAACAACACTTTACGTTACACTCCTTATTTCTGCCAGTTCAGATGAGATCCTGGTAACACCGTGGATCTTGAGTTCTAGAAGATCAAAGATCAAATCAAACCAAAGTTTACTTTTCCCAGTAAAATGAAGCCAAAATATCACAAAAATAGGTCAAAATTTGAAGTATTCAGCTCTATCTTTGAAATTTAATGATCATGTTAAAACCAGTATAAAATCCATAAAATTTGTAAAAAATATTAAATTTAAAATTAATCTTTTGCCGAAATAAAATTCTGAAATCGAAAAAAAAAAATCTAATATCTTGAATCAATGAAATTAAATATTAAGAATTATATACAAAATAAAATTATCGTAGCAGTTAGTAATACTCTAACAGCTAACTACATCGTAATAGAGTCAAATTATTATTTTTTAATAACATAAGACATACCTACAACTGATCTATAAAATACAACATAATATTTGTATATAAATTGAACACAATAAGATATCTCTCCTATAACTGAATATCGAAGCTATTCAGCTATAGAAGACTCTCGATACGATTCGTTCGCTTTCAATGAACGCGGCACAATTTTTATTCGAACTTAATAGCCTTCGAAAACGTCGAATCGATTGTTGAATGCGAATCTTCTTAAAATAGAAGCAAACCTAGTTTCGGAAGTTTTCTGCATTTTCCTGCATTCGCTGGTTGCGTTCCGTAGACCAACGCGACTGAATCGAATATGAAGTTGAAATCTTGACTTTGCAATGTCATTGAGTGTGTCAAGGATATTGTTGTGTTTGCTTATTTGTTCAATATATAAAATCTTTTTTAAAACTAACGTCGTACATTGAACGCGTAACGTTGTTGTGCTGTTTTTTTTTCAGGGTGAACAGAAGGACCCTAGCGGACTCTGTTGCGTATCTGTTGATATTGCGTATTGAGTGTTGGAACTCAATACTATCGTCTATTTATCATAGCGGGGATATTAAAATTAATCATTTTCCCGAGTGGGAATCGAATCTATAACTGTAAGCACCACTGAAATCCAGACTGACGCCCAGATATAACAATATGTGTAGTCTTATAAAAAAAATGTGGCGTTGGGTTACGCCAAAAAAAAAAAACAAAAATTTAAATTTTAAAATACTACTTCAAAAGTATCACTGCCTCATTGTGCCAAACTACTAATTCGATTTTCATAAAACTTATAAGAACATATAAGAATCACAGCGATGAACAAGACTTTCGATTGAAAAAATATCAAATTAGTTCATTAATTCAGGACCTACAATGCCAAAGACAGACACACAGACCCGT
>DWLH01001339.1:0-13325 GCA_018249795.1 Heliconius telesiphe telesiphe
CTCCATTAACCTTGTTACCGGCAGCAATACGCCTTTCCACATCCATCTCGTATCTTCCATCTCTACTGAACATACTTCCCAAATATACTACTTCATTCACCTGTTCTAATATCTTACCATTTACACTGATCTTGCATTCCGTCCTTTCTTCATCTCTTTCAAAAATCAGAACCAGAACTAAACAGAACCAGAAAAATCAGAACTATCATGGTATAAATATAAATATAACGTGATCTTACGCCATATTACTATACCATATTAATTACCTAACCCTATAAGGCGCTAAGTTTCGACATCTTTCTTTCATGAATGGAGCCCTGTATGAAGAGTTGTGGATTTGCTTAAGTATGATTTTTTTTTTTTGTATAAAAATTCTATATATTTCAAATTATTAGACGCCATCATGGCGCAGCGCCGCAGCATCTGTCTGTAAACGTGACAGTTGTGGATGCGATTCCCACTCGGGAGAAAGAATTACTTTCATATTATCGCTGTTATGAACACAAAAAACCGCGTTGAGTTCCGCCAATCAACACGCAATGTCCCGAAATTTGAGATTCCCCTTCCTATCCTATTATATATAAAAAATGTTAAAAAAATTGTATTCCCTAATGAATATTCAGAACACATTAATATCCCATAAGCATTCACTTAATAAGAGGTTTAATACAATCAACGTTGTTTTCATATCATCCTACTAAATTGAAATGTGCTCAAATCGAATTATACAGCGAATCGATTGTGTAACATGTAAATTTTGTCGGTTATAATACAATCCATTAAGTGTTGATTAAAGTTTATCCTTTTGTGTCAGTACAAGTAGTTATTGATAAATTATTATGTAATTATACATTTATATCCATATATCTGTATGTCAGTATGTATGTCTGTGTGTATATAATATGTGTTTTTTAGTTTCACGCTGTATTCCGCATGTTACAGGTAAGAGGGAAGCTGCTATTAAAACGCTTCTTTCTCGTCTTCCTGAACTCCAATTTAAGAGAGATTGCTTGTTGAGTGGCGAAATAAAAATTTCATTTCTTCGAGTAGGGATCGAACCCACAACCAGTCGCGTTTACAGTCAGACTTTGTGTCCCCGCGTCAAGACTGGCCTCTTACCAAACTTATGTCTCCTTACTATAAGTTTTATTAAATAAAGGTTGCCTACACTTAGTTACTACTATACAAGTCTATATTTATAAAATTTTAATAATTATTTAATGTTCCATCCCATCCCATCTAAACTGTTGAGTAACCTTGATTAATGCCGACGCAGCGCAGCTGTAGCTGAGCGCAGACGGTTCCATTCTGTATAATATTGTGAAGTGTTTTTGATTTCATCACTTTTCTAGTTTCTCACATCTCACGCATATAATTATAGCATCCCCACTTCCCATCATGTTTTGATAATTTTAATATGATCATTACGGCGACTAAGAATCGAACCTACACCTATCGCATGTACATTGAACAGTATATTACAGTCTAATCAGTCTAATTCTTTTTAAAATATATGTTATAAAGAGATTTTACTTTTGTTAACATATTAACAGTGGTTTAGTGGGAGAGGCACTGGGACCTCGGCTCACCTTCGAGAGCAGAGTATCGATGATAGTTACTGGAGGACGGTTAAGTAAGAAGCATGACGACGCCTTGGAGGAGATGTATGAAGAGGTTGATAACAGTGGACGAGTCATCAACCTCTTCATACATACATATTGGACTCGTTTGGCGCTCCGTTCTTTCACGCTGCCCTACTAGGGATAAAGGGTAAAACTAAAAAAAATAAACAACCGTGGTGAGATTGTCAACAACTGTTAGTACAGTACTAATATAATGGTAATGGTTTACTCTAAAATTATATAGAAGCTTTTTATAAAGTTATTGACTGTCTGGTTAATTACAGAATGTACCTAATAAATATTACTTATAAAGCATTATTTATATTCATTTTAGGGTTGTGTAGTTCAAAAAGCAAAGCGGAACCCTTATAGGATTACTTTGCCGCCCGTCTGTTTGTCAAGATAATTTATCTTATGATTTCCTGGACGTATCAAACTCAAATGAATATCAAATATCCAGTCTACAGTCCCTTGGAGCACAGATAAAGAATTAAGCTTCTAAATCAACGTAATCAAAAGATGTGAGCGTTTTTATTCATCGTTTTGGTGCATTTTTTATTAAATTCGTTGCGCAATCAAGCCTAGAGGGTGATTCTCGTGGACTTACAATCATGAAATTTGGCACAAAGTGAGAACTTACTTAATAATTAAAAGTAAAGTAAAAATCTGAAAAATAGAAATGTATATCTATAGTATAATAAAAAAAAATCATCATCATTCATTTCCCACGTGGGGAACGGAGTGTCTTACCACTAGGTTCCCTCTGCCTACCCTGCTATGTGCGGGGTACAGCGTGAAGCGGATTCATTTTATACAAGATTAATGCATACGCTCATAAATTTCATTATGTCAACTTTTACAAGCTTTATTTTTGTTGGCCTACAAACCTGAATTTGTGAGTGAGTGAGTTACGTAGGCTGCCGTTGAAGGGTTAAGAAATACAAAAATTAAATCTAATTTATATATAATTGTCCTCAATGTTGGAGAAACAATATTGAATCTAAACCTAACTAAATCTAACTTAACCTACGACAACTATTCAACGATGGATTAATAAGTGTGGGAACAGAAGAAATTTCTTTCCCACTGGCGCTGTTCACGCGATCTCTCCCTTGTCAGCATTTTGTGGCGCTCGGCCGCCTATCAGACGGACATATTATAATATTAAATAAGTTTTTCGCCTGTGACACCGAGCGCTATATAACATCTCCCTCAGCAGATCAGCAACTATTCTTCGAGAGAGAGTTGCTGAGAAATTGTGATGTTCTTGAACTGGTGTCTGCAAAGCCAATCTTGAATTGAAAATTGCTAATATATGTGTCTCTTTGATCCGGGGCAATAAATAGTTATATGATGTTAGGGGCATAACTTCTTATCAAATTGTCCTATTGGTTCATCCTTGAGTATTAAAGGACTAGGTTACAAGGCATGTCGTTCAATTTGATCAAATGGCTAATGTAGTCTGGTTTATCTTGAGTTATGTACTTATTAGTTGATACATTTTTACAGAGGTATTTTTAAAAAAAAAATCTTTTGAAATGATCTTCGGGCATTCAGCCTCTATGTACAAAGAATTCTTACTTCTTCTTTTCTTCTTTGTCGCTTCACTCTTGGCAGAGCGGTCGTGGTCGTCCTTTTTAAAGGTTGGCGGTGCGCCACATTGTCCGACGCCATTCTACGCGGTTGACTGTCTGCCTGGTACATTCGTAGAGACGGCCATTGAGAGCAGCCTTCACTTGGTCTGTCGTCCCATGGCGTATCTGCCGCGTGGCCTGCTGCCCTCAACTTTTCCCTGAATCACATGGCGTTGCATGGAAATATCACTTTGACGAGAGATATGTCCGAAGAAAGTGAGAATGCGTGCTTTAACAATAGAGGACAAACGTTGTTTTATGTCTCATGTTTTTATTCTTACTAGATATTGCTAAAAAGGGATGATTTGGAATAATGACATAATTTTATTACGAGAAAATTATAGTGGTCAAAGGACAAAGGATAGGAGAACGGCGATATTACCTTTTAAATTATAATTATTTAATTTTTGTAGAGAACTGTAACAAGCTTAAAACGACACTAACATCTATTACATCTTAAAAAAATATGCCTGCGCATATTTAGCGAGTGTTTCAGTTAATATTAAGAATTTCTATATTCCTTTAACGTTAAGCAAATATAAATGTGCTAACTGATTCCAGGTTTAATATATGGAAGCACAATTTGGAATTATGGCCTAGATAATTTCGGTCATATTTAACCTGATCGCCTATTTTGTAATCGTTAACATACTTAGTTATATGTTCTCTCATTCTGTTATCCATTTTTTACTAATCTAGAGTTCAAAGATTGGAATAGATGGGAAATGTGGAATAATTAATTAAAACTAACTTATAATTTAAATTAAAAGAACTAATTTAAAACTTTAACAAAAAGGATCAACTTAAGGATAAAAGGAAAGCAACTCCAGAAAATTTCTAAAATACTTTAAAAAAATCGTACCTCTTTTGTATCTAGTTCTTGATACGCCTCCCGCTGCACCACTATGTAGCTTCGAGATAGCCGATGTCCTTGATTAATTCAGTGACTTACTTCGACTATCCTACCAACTGCGCCAGTTACGTAGGCTGCAGTTAGAGGGTTAAGAAAATACGATTTTTTTATATATTATACTAGATTTTTAGTTTAATTAAATCTAACTTATATACGATTGTCCTCAATGTTGGAGAAACAATATTGAATCTAAACCTAACTAAATCTAACTTAACCTACGACTTAACTATTCCACTATGGAATAATAAGTGTGAGAACAGAAGAAATTCCTTTCCCACCGGCGCTGTTCACCCGATCTCTGCCTTGTCAGCATTTTGTGGCCGCCTATCAGACGAACATATTATAATATTAAATAAGTTTTCCGCCATCCGTCCGTGTGACACCGAGCGCTATATAACAAGTGCGACTCGCACTTGACTGGAGTTTTGTGTTTATTTTTTAATTATTAAGTACTCTAGATGTCATCATGCCGCGCAAAGCAAAAACATGCTGTGAGAATAAATTAGAGTAATATTGGATTCTTATGACCCCCCTTTTATTAGGCTTTAATACAGTATTATTTTAAGTTGTGGCCGTTTTAATACTCAAAACATTTCGAAATCGTCGTAGCCCAGATGCACGGCTGAGAATAAACGCGACGAGACTGTTTAATTTTCTTGTTCTGGCCACAGGACAAAGTGCGGCGTTGTGTTCCGCCACTCAACAAGCAATGTATGAAAATTGGGCACGCAAATATTAATATTTTTCTAATAAAGCAGAATAGGGAACGAGAAGATAATTTTTATCTTAACACTAGGATCCCTCTGCCTACCCTGGTATATGCAAGAACTATTATAAAGCTAAAAAAAAGTCAGTGTTCCTGCAAGGTGAGTACATACTGGTATGTTTCATAAAGGGTTGTTCAGCACTCGGAAAACTTACAAAAATACACAATTCCTACAATATGTTGCTGTTAGCTCCAAACAAAGTTAAAAAATACAAAGCTTTTCAGTACACAAAGACGCTATAATTTTTTCGCCATTTTTGTTGTTTTAACCCCCTTATATCTCTTGTATGCCTCATACGGCGGAAAATAGGGAACGAAGTGTCTTAACACTAGGTATACACTTAATAATAAAATTAAATCTTAATATAGTGTATCTATCAACATAAATAGCGACTAGATTGAATATGCTTGACGTGGAACAAGTGACGTCCATCGCGATGTAGCAGTCGCAGACCACCGCCGGCAACCCCCACACGCCGTTGAACTGTAAGAAAAGATACAATTAAGAAAATATAGAACATAATAATATTTTAATATTATGAACATAAGAATTTAATAAGAGGCCAGTCGTGGCGCACGGACATAATCGTGTGACTATAAGCGCGACAGGTTGTGGGTTCGATTCCCACTGATAAATGATAAATAATATAATATTTGTTTTATTTGTACCTTGTGGTTTCGAGGCAAAGCGCGACGTTCAGTTCCGCCACTTAACACACAATTTGGAAAGTGGGGAGTGGACTGTCTTAACACTAGGCTCCCTCTGCCTATCCTGCTACATGCGGGTTACAGCGTAGAGCTCAAAAAAAAAAAACTAAAGCACTGGTAGCGCAGCGACACAGCATGTAGAAGAAATGGTTGTGGATTCGGTTGCTAGTTGAAGGAATCGATTATTTTCATTTCATTTTCTTCCTGGCGAGCAGCGTTCAGTTTCGGCTCTCAACACGCCAAGTCTCAAAATAAACGTTTGCAGTCACAGGCAGGTTGCAGCAATAGTCCTCGAACTATTTAGTATTTCTAAATTGTTTTGAATATTAACTTTAAAACATTTAACTAGAATATCTCCCGTGGGTCTTGTTCGGAAATTCTGCGTTATAGTTATTAATACATTTACGCATCAGTTATAAACTCACCCAAGTCAAGAAAGGGATAAACAATTCACTATATTATTGATCCCGTGGGATTCCAACCTTTATGTTATAATAAATAAATGAATTTATGAAATAATCAAAGTTAAGCATGTACGTCAAAATTGGGGTAAAATATGGATATCCCACGGGAAAAGTAGGGCCATATTATAGACACAAATAAAATATCTGTCTACATTTAACCACGGATTCGAGTCTCGCTTCGTTCAAATTTTTATATGTTTCTAAATATTGTGCTTTCCTCACTTTAAAAATAAATAAATATTTTTTTATATTAATTTGATTTATTAATCTATTATAATATTTCAATTATGTAATGTGGTAGATGTGAAATATTATAAATAATATTTCACATCTACCACATTTGATAGCAGAGGCAACGATAACTTATGTGTATGTGTCACGTCATGTCCACATTTTTTGATAAAGAAAGATTGCATAATAAGTCACGAAACGCACCTTCCGAGCGTTTTATAAAATCAGATCGGACTCGCGAAAAAAGAAAAACTAATTTTATTGTCCTTCAATTTACATATAATATACAGTGTCATGATGACACAACAGTTCGAAGTGCTTAGTGTTCGAAGTAATTCTGGTTATTAGATTTTACTACATAGTTACTTAGTTACAAGCTAATAAAAGACTTCTTTCCTCTTAAAATAAAATGAAAATAAAAATAGGGGTGATTATGAAATCAATTTATTTGTTTTTATTTACACATGAAACTATTGTGATGACAAAAGGAATACCATTCTTTGTACAATCAAAGAAAAAAGTTCGAGAAGTAAAAACAAATAGTTTGACACTTTGATATTTTTACTTTATATACGAAATATTAGGCTCAAGAATAATTTATTGATAATCCAGTCGTGTCGCAGGTGCACAAGCGTGTAACTGTAAGCACGACAGGATGTGGGTTGGCTTCCCACCCGAGAAAGTTAAACACTTAACATTTTAATTTCCTCGGGTAATCCCTACTACGTACAATATACAGCGTGAATATTAATTTACCGTCACCCTGTATCAATATAAATTAAGCATGGATGTTAGGTATACATGGTAGTTGTCAATTCAATTGTAACTCGAGATAATGTTTATATTTAAGAAAAGGAAACTTTTAAAGCAGAGCTGAGTATGATAATAGCGTCCTTTATATTGAAATCATATAATTTAATATCATTTTTGTTTTCAACGTAGCGGGACTCGTACCCGCGCTAAAATTAAGACAAATTATATTCTGTGCTTATAATACGGCTCTAGTTTTCCCTTGGGATATAATTTACCCGAATTTAGACCTATATTAGAAACTTTGATTATTTTATAATTTCATTAATTTATTGTATCATAAACTGAAATTCGGATCCCACGGGATAAATAATACGGTGAATTGTTTATTCTTTTATAATTTATTTATTTAATACGTTATTGCACCAACTTAATAATAAAGTAAATAAGAGAAAAACAAAGGTAAAATATGGTATAAAGGCGGCCTTACCACCACAGGTGATCTCTTCCAGACTGGATATTGGTTGGTGTACAAATGATATAATAATTATGTTATCTTGATATAATAAATTTGTACTTACATATAATACATACATAAATTTGTATTTACATACAATTACATACATACTTATTTTACAGAGATAAGCTTTGAATGTGACGTTTGAAGATGTGAATTGACTTAGACTGAGGTAGTTCGAGGACCGCAGCTTTAACAGCAAAAGAGTCACCATAAACTTGTGTGTGGCTAAGTGTCTAATATATTGTCGTCTTGTGATCTGAGGTTGAGAGAGTCGTTGTATCTAAACAAAGAAAACTTAGTTTTACGGTACTCAGGAGCGTAAGGATGGAAGAGAATAGTGTAAAGGAGGATATGAAGATTACGTCGCTGTCTGATAGTAAGCTATTAAAGTTAGGACCTATATATTGTAATGTGGTCGTCATTTTTAGTCGTCAGGAAGAGTTTGTGTATTTGTGTTGTTGAGGTAGGTCACAGTAGCATGCGTCGGCGTAATCAAGTAGAGGGAGAAGAAGAATTTGGGCGAGGGATATTTCAGTTTTAGTTTGAAGGAGATTTTTCCAACATCTTAGACGACAGATCATAGCAACGAATTTTCTACTTACCTCAGATATATGGGGTAGTAAACAAAAGCAATTGTACACTGTGAGACCTAAGTTTTTAATAGTGCTATGGAAGTGTAGTTTAGTTCCGCCAAACATTACAGGACAAAGGGATGGTAAATGGATTTTGAATAACTGGTACCTAAGAGCGACCTATGACTTAGAGGCATTTATTGACAAAGCAAATGATTTACTCCACGACCTAATGGTAAGGAGATTGGAGTTAGCAATAGCACTATGGAGGCTATCAATAAAAGTCGTGACATAAATTTGTAGGTCGTCACCATAAAGAAATTAAAAACCGCCGCATCACGATAGTAGGATTGATTTTAAGTGGACGTATCTTGTATCATAAGTATAATAAATCGTAGTACAATGAGTACTAACATAATCAAATAACAGCACTGTAGAAAGGTCGAGTAAAGATGGAAAGCAGTATGGTAAAAGTGTGTCGCTCTCTTAATGTTGAGTATATTTAGGTTACAGCTGTTAATGATGTCCACCATGTGGAGTTAAATCCCTCATTATAATTGTGTGATCTGACTGATGAACATAACTTCCCAGCAGGATCCCAATATTTGAAAAATAATCTCGCAACAAGGGGCTATAGAAAACACCGAGTATCAATTTCAAAGAACCAAATAATAGTTCAATCAGAATGTACTCAGCAGATTTCAAGTGTACAGATTTTCTACTTATATTTTTTATTACAGATTACATATAATATAAAAATAACTTCTGAAATTATCGAAAAACAAACGGTTGCGGTGAACACGAGAATATAAATAAACTAAATCGGGTATCAGTTAAACAAATACTATATAAAATCAACACTACGTTAAGCACTAGGAAAAAAAATAAAATAAAACAAATGTTAATCAGGTACACTCGTAATATACATAAAAGGATTAGCTTAAAACCCGTAATACACTATAGGGTTATTGTACCGAATCACGTTCATTTTTTAATATTACGTTTATGCCGGTTAGTAAGTTGTTAAGAAGCTGTCCTTTTTTTGAAGTCACAGCATGAAGATGAAGTGCAGCATGATGAAGTGCAACATCTGGGCCCACAGAAGGCACCTGAAGAACAGACAGGCTCAATATGCTGTCTAATTCAAGTGTAAAAGTGATTCGGTGTCAGTCCTGTCAGATCCAATTAAAAAAAATTACCCCACCCTTGGACCAACAGTTGGAGAGACCAACACGTTGCACTGTCTTGACCTTCGAGAGTTATAATTGATGCGTAATGTATTAGTTGTGACGTAGAATTACTGTACCAAACCCATGCGAGCTACCCTGTTAATGTTCTAAGATAAGTAAAAAAATGTACGACCTTTAGAAGTATTTTTACAGATTTAGTCTGTACATTGGCCATCTTGTTGAATTGAAAAGTTGTTTATATTGTATTATAAGTCCTCACTTCTTGCCAAATTTCATAATTTAAAGTCCAAGAGAAGTAGTCTATAGGTTTGGATTATTTCTAGAGTAAGTAGTAAATGGTCTTGACAGACGGATAGACATATAGACAGACGGACAAGAAAGTGATCTTATGATTTGATGGTCCATTTCTTTGAGTTACTGAACCCCAAAAAAATGTACAACAGAAGTTTATTATATATATTTGTGAAGTAAAGTAACACGTCTTTGGTTGAGGTATGTACGTTTAATTTCCGGTCTTGTTAGATAAAGTGCGATTATACATTTCTGCTACCACACACGCGAATTCTTTAAGTTGAAAATAATTATTGAATAATATAAGGAGTTGAGGCCGACGTGGGGCAGCGACACTGTGTGAGACTGAAAACGCCACTGCTGTGGGTTTGATTCCCACTTCCCAAGTCATTTTCTAAGTTCATTTTCTCAAGTCAAAGCGCGACTTTGATTTCCGATACTCTATATACAATGCCTCCAAATTGTAAGCTGCGTGGGAAACGGAGTATTTTAACAATAGCTAGCTAAATAAAACAACATGGTAGCTAAAAATATATACATATATATAAAAAAATCGTATATTTTCTACTTCAAAAAATAATTTTGAGAGAAAATTAAAAGATATCTTTTAGAGAGAGAAAGCTTGCAATTTCGACGAAGGTACATAATTTCCTTGAAATTGAAAAATAATATTTCTTCCCACACTCATAAATTGCCAATTTGAGTATAATATAAAGTATACTGTAAGTCTTCCAGCTTCCTCGGAGTCATTTTAGAATAGAATATTTTCATTTTATTTGACTCAAAGAACATAACGCTATGTCCCGGTCACTCCATCCGTCACATATATTCCATTCAATTACAGATCAAAGATTAAACATTAATTTACATAGCTTCTTTTAAAACGAATATTAATGTAGAAAGGCTTTCTTACACGCCTCTTCATATATCATTTAGTGACGAAAGGCCGTGAAATTTAAGTATTTAAATTATGTTCTGGTAGGTAAAACGAGGCCATGAGCTTCATCACTTAAATTAAATTTCTATAAAAGTGGACGGAAAGGGAAACGGAGTGTCTTAAAACTAGGTTTGACTATATACGGCAAAAAGAGTAAACTATAATAAAGTCTATATATATATATGTAGGTAAGGCACAATCACAACTAACAATTGCATACAATCCACTTTCTGAGGTGTAATTTGACTGAAAACATACACACTTGTCCGGATCCGACGACAGTACAACATTTCCGTAGTCAAGTTACTTACCAGAAGATAGAGAGAAAACGTTTTATTGTTCTTGTCCCAAAAGTTCCGGATTGTTCTTGTATATTTTATTAGTTTTTTAAAAGGCTTTATGTTATTTTTAGATTAATAATATGGTATCATTGAACCGGTGTGATGATGGAGCCAGGACCTAAACAGTGGAACTTTTCAGAGGTTATTAAAACTTCACTAGATCTTAGGCTAATAAGTAAGTCATAGTGTAATTAAGGCTTATGTAATTAATTTATGGTAAGGCTATCGTGGCGTAGGAACACAACCGTGCGACTGTAATTTGACGGTTGAGGGTTCGATTCAAGGTCGCGGCTGGCCTCAAGAATTCGGTGGAAAGCGGAGAACGAAAATGTCTTAATAAAAATAGCATGTCTTAGTCTGCTTAGTGTGAAGTTTGAAAGTTTGAATCTGGTCCTACCAGGAACTAAAATTACAATGTCAATAGTACAAACTTATGCCCCCACCGAACAAGCAACAAAGAAAGAAAAAACTTTTTAAATATAAATCTAATGGAGACAATGCAGGACGCTCATAAGAATGTTATAGTAATGGGAGATTTTAATGGACAGGTAGGAACAAAATTTGAAGTAGCCGAATATGTTTTAGGAAAGTATGGAAGTGGAAAAAGAAGTGAAAACGGGCAAAGGCTTATCAATTTTTGTTACGAACACAATTTTAGGGTAATGAACACAATTATAGGAAAGTGATCAGGATGATGAAACCATTCCATGCATAATGCAAAGCGAAATTAGAAAAGCTACCACGACCCAAAAGGCAGGCAAAGCACCAGGAGAAGATAAGATAACAAATGAATTGCTAAAACTCACCCTTAATGAAATATTAGAACCACTTACACACATATTTAATGATATATTACAAAGTGAACATATACCGCTACAATGGACATAATCTACTATAACACTTACACATAGAAAGGGAGATAAGGATAACATAAATAATTATAGACCCATTAGTTTTATGTCAAACCCGTACAAAGTATTCATCAAGGTCATATTAGACCGGTTAACTAAAGTACTAGACAGTGACCAACCCAAAGAGCAAGCAGGATTTAGATCAGATTACTCCACTATTGACCATATTCATGCTGTTAAACAACTTATAGAAAAATGCAACGAATATGGGAAACCATACTATCTATCCTTTGTAGACTACAACAAAGCATTTGACTCATTAAACCATAAGTATATTTGGACATCATTAATAAATCAGGGAATACGAAAAAAAAGTATATTAGAGTAATAAAAAAGATCGATGATAATATGACAGCCAAGTTTCAGCTAGAAAGATCAAGAAGGATATTCAAAATTCAAAAGGGTGTAAGACAAGGAGACCCATTGTCCCCAAAAATCTAAACTGGGATAAGTTACACATAAAAATAAGTAAAAATTATGGTCTAAGAAAGTTACTGAGTGGTATCCTAGAAATGGGAAAAGACAAAGAGGAAGGCAAATCAGAAGATGGCAAGATGACCTACCAATTGGATGGAGACGGTTAGCAAAGTGCCGCGATAAATGGAAAGAAATGGAGGAGGCCTATGTCACAAGACAACCTGACCTGGTTGCATATAATGTGCAATGTAAATAATAAGCAAATAATTTATATAGTTAGTAATATAATAAAATAAAATATATAAAATTTTCTTTAATTAGATATAAGAAACTTGGGTCAGAGAATAAAGGCAATTTTTATTTATTTTATTTGTATTCCACGTATAGTAAGATAAGCAGAGGGAATCTGATAGTACAACTCTCCGTTCTGCTGAACTTAATGCAAAGAAATAAAAATAATTCGTCCAAATGGGAATCAAACCTACAAAAATCGCTTACATATATATAAAACCACAATATATATGCTTCTATATTACACATATCACTAACATCAAAACCAAACGTTAACTATAATTAATATCTATAGTAAAGTGAAATTAAACTAAAGTTTCATAGCATTTGCTATAGACCGATGGTATCTTCGTTAATCTAATCGATTGATCAAACAAAATCTCTGAAATCAAAGGCTTTAAATTAAATGCACTCCAACCTGCCATCCTATTCATAAATTTTTTCATTGCGAGGCTCAATATTTATAATTTGTTTTACTTTTAAAAATTGCCTTTAAGATATAAATAGCAATATTTAATTCGTGATAATATTTTTTGGCGGTCGTGGTGCAGTGGTGCACCGTCGACTATAAATGGGACGGTTTCTGGTTCGATTTTCTATACTCTTTTTTTATTATTTTTTTAGCTTCACGCTTTATCCTGAATATAGCAGGGTAGACATAAAGGGCATAGGAACCTAGTGTTAAGGCACTCCGTTTCTCTTTACGACACTTCCGTTCCCCACTTTCCGCCTACTCTTGAGGCATTGCGTGTTGAGTGTTTGACCAG
>DWLH01001340.1:0-13323 GCA_018249795.1 Heliconius telesiphe telesiphe
TAATAAAAAATATATGTTCAGAAATCCCATGAGGATACCAAAGGTCACCCCCAATGTGACCTAGAGTCCATAACTTTGGATTATGTTAACCGGTACACACTTAACCTTGAATGACCTATCGACGTTCTATATTGCACCTTTCACATATTGACAACATAGTTGGTTCTCAAAATAAATTAACATAACAATTATAAGATAAATCTTAGCTAATATTACTTGAAACAGGGGACTCTACAAGACTTACGGATTTAAAAAAACCCGCCATTCCCCCGGGTGTTTCGTTCGCACAAAACTAAAATCAATAGCGGGTATATATCTCAATGGCACAAACACAACACTAAAACATCACACACACTGCACTTTCCAAATATCACAAATCAACCCAACATCCGTACATTATCGCCGCAACACGATACAAAAGTATCAAGCCGCGAATTCGCATCATGTTTAACCTACAAAATACATTTGAAGGTGATATTTTTGTTGATATAACCCAGCCGAATGAAGTTCACCGTACCGTGTGTCGAAGCTCGACTGTTAGTGGACCACCTAAATTTAGCAAGGTAATAACGTGTATACTCTATTGTTGTATAGCGCCATCTCTAATCGTTTTTCTGTACTAACTAGACTCTAGGTTTGTTTTTGTCGTAAGCCGCAACAAGTTGGCTATAAAATATTGAAACAGTCGACCTTGCTCCTAAATACGGCCCAGGATTTTATGGGTTGGCCTTATAGCACATTATTTGTTACGCCTATGACTGAAAATATATGAAGTTTACTATTATTACTACTTATATTATTTTAAGAAAATTTACTTTAACTGTACATGTTTCTTTTAATAATATTTTCTTGTACTTTTTAGTAAAAATATAAAATTTTTAATGTAGCCAATTTTAATTGTTGTTGAAAAAACATTTTTTCTGTCCTAAGTGTAGGATTAAAAATGTAAAAATAATATTTACTCGTTTTATTTTTTTACTATCTATAGAATATAATTTATAATACTATTACTATCAATAAGCTTAATTTTTTCTATATATTTTAATTTAAATAATTTAACTATAATAATAAGCAATTATTTAATAATATATTATGTATGTAACAATATTTTATAACAAAATTTAAATAAAAAATAAGATATATTTATTTAATTTTCACGCTTTTGTATTATCAAGATATTAAATTCTACGAATTAACATTTAAAATTTAAATCTAAGATTACATTGTAGTTAAATGTAATTTTTATGTACATGAAATAATTAAGGCTAAAATAATAGAACCAAGGTATTTTTTATAAGCACGACGAGTTATTCGCATTTAGTTATAAGAATATAGATTTAAGAAAACTGTTGCAGTATGATTTGTTTAATGTAATTAGCACTGGTGGATCTGATCTAAATAAATATATAAATATCTAGAAAATGTTTAAGTACATATCTATAAAAAAAAATGAATGCGCGATACAGCATTTTGCACTAGGAAAGAAAAAGGGTGATATTTTTCTATATCTGTAGATGCTTGCAATTAAATTGTAAGTCACGTAGAATTTTTCAACATGACGAAATAAAAACAATTGTCTTTCTTAGATAGAATTCTTGGTAAATAGTAATTAGTGACAACCGGTTAAAATACTATCGTGATTTCTGACTCAGGTATTTTAAAAAAAAAAAAAAACTCACCATTCATCGGAATAAGTAAATTTCATATCCAAGTTATGTTTTGTAAGGAAGGTCATGCTGTTCAGTGGAATTTCGATGTTCGAAGGGTGCGGGATCGGCCTCCCTACAGCTACTAGGGCACCTTTGGTGAACACCTTCATCCCACCATCTTTATTTTCATCTTCAGACTCTACGTTCTTTTCTTGTTCTTTAGTTTCCTCGCAGTTCAACATGTGACCGGTAACGTGAATTACCTGGGGAAATAGTATTATAAATTACCTTCGGTTTTACCCACAACGTAACTTTAACAACTCAATTAAACATTTTCTAGTTTTTTCGCTATCACTAGATATAAACAAAACTAGTTTGTAATAATAGCACAACAAATAGTCTTAGTTTATGAAGATTAAATCGACGGTCCCTAGGACAAAAGTGAAAAATCGCAAGTATTTTCTATTGCTGTTTTAAACTACTAGCAAGAGTAGTTTTCGATTACATACACATTTATAAAACGCATAGATAACTATGTTTTTAACCTTAACCTTATACTAGCTTATAACTTAATAAAATATATTAACCACAAATGACTGACATCACAGCTTTTTGTAGTATAGATACATTCATTAAAAAATATTTATAATATAATTGTAAGTGTGGAGTCAAAGCGCGGCGTTGAGTTCTGCCACTCAACACGCAATGCCTCCAAAATTCGGCAGAAAGTGGGGAACGGAGTGTCTTAACACTAGGTTCCCTCTGCCTACCCTGCTGTGTGCGGGATATAGCGTGCTGCTAATTTATGTATTTTTTTAAATTATATATTTTATCAGCTTCACGCTTTATCCCGCACACAGCATTGTAGACAGAGGGAACCTAGTGTTAAGACACTCCCGACACTCCGTTCCCCACTTTCTGCCGAATTCTGGAGGCATTGCGTGTTGAGTGGCAGAACTCAACGCCGCGCTTAGTCTCGACACCAGAGCGAAGAAATGGAAATATAAATTAAAGTAAATATTTCATCTTCTCGAGTGGGGATCGAACCCACAACCAGTCGGTTTTACAATCACACTTCATGCCACTGCGCCATGACTGGCCTCGAAGGAAGTTCGATTACCACTCGGGAGAATGATATAAATATATATGAGTAGAAAAAAAACATAAAGCTTATTATTACATAATTATTACATTCAATATTTTTCTATGTCTATAGTTCTATACATATTTCGCATTTTTATATAATATTCATAAGAATAAGTCACGCTGTTCTCTACTTTTCGCTAGCGTATACAAATTACATAAATGCATATTTTCATGAGATATCTTTAATATAATACCTCCGTATGTCAGTTCTTATAATACGTTGTGTACCAACGCATTATAAGAAAAATCGATATTAACAGCTGCATAGTACAGTCAACAAGTTGTGGCCATCTTGAAATTAGGTTTTATGAATTTTTGAGAATTGTTCACTCGGTAACAAAATAATTAGAAGTAAGAAAAATCGTACAGACAAATCTGCGTAGCCATTTCCAGCTAATTTCAGGGCGGCCACGACTCGTTAACCGTATTGTAATTTATAGGTACATCAACATGTAACCGTGCGATCTAGTTTCAGAGTATGACATTTATGTTATCTTGTTATAGGTATCGTTGCCACATATAATATTGCCATTTACTAATAAGGATATAATTAAATGGAAATTGCATTCTAAGATATTTTTTTTATCAGCTTCACACAGCAGGGCAGGCAGAGGGAACCTAGTGTTAGGACACTCCGTTCCCCACTTTCCGCCGAGTTCTGGAAGCATTGCGTGTTAAGTGGCGGAACTCAACGCCGCGCTTTGCCTCGGACACCAGAGTGAAGAAATGAAAATATAAATGCAAATAAATATTTCATCTTCTCGAGTGGGAATCGAACCGACAACCAGTCGATTTTACAGTCACACTTTGTGCCTCTGCGCCACGATTGATCTCGAATGTAGAATTTTATATGGTCATATAAAGAATAGTTTAATGAAATATTTTATACTTTTATTTGACATTACGATGCAACATTTTCAATGCAAAAAAAGAAATTCTATAATTCAAAGTAGCTTAATAGGTACACATAATATAATTGATGGTCCTGGATTCAAATATCCGTTGAGGCATGTTTAAAATATAAACATTTTGTCATTTTCACGAATTCTAGATACCACTAGCTAACAACGCGAATCGTGAATCGCGAATTAACAAAACAATTTATTAACATATTTAATAGTTTCGCAATATATTATATATTCTGAGAATAAAATGTCAGAACTAAAGATTTACAGAGAAACAATAATTTTATGAGATGTGATAATTAAAGCCAAATACGACTTGCTACGGGTCAAGGCTTCACGACGTAATGACTTTGTATGTATGTATGTATGTATGTATATCACAGTATATAAGTGATTTATGTTCTTTAATTGTATATGTTATAAATTTATACACAAACGTGTATCAGTACCGCCACGGTCGTAAGTTCGATTACCACTCGGGAGAATGAATGAATTATTGATGATTAACATTTTTATTTCTTCGCTCTGGTACCAAAGTAAACGCGCGGCAATGACTATCACCACTCAACATGCAAAGCCTCCAAAGTTCGACGGAAAGTGGGGAACGAAGTTTCTTAATACTAGGTTCCCTCTGCCTACCCTGCCATATGCTAGATATAGCGTGAAGCTGAAAAAAAATTTATGCACTAAGTTGGAATTTACTATTAAGGAAACTTTATTAATATTATGAGATTTTAACAAAGATAACCTTCCATATTAAAGGGTACCTAAGTAGAAAGTACCAATAATAAATCAATCCACTTTGTGGCAACTTCACTTAACTAGAAAAATCAGATTGTCATATTTAAAATAACTTTGTTTTGAGTAATTAATTATTATATTAGTTTTATTAGAAACTGGGTATACGCGACCAGTGCTAGTAAAAACTTTCTAAATTGACACTATTTAAGATATTACAGACGGACACTACTAAAATTGCGTAATGTTAACACAAACATTGCAAAAAATTGGCAAACTTGATTTAATACTAACATTTGCTTTTGAGCTAAAAGCCTGTTGAGTTCAAAAGCAAATGTTAGATTGAATTTAAAAAAAAAAATCGTTGAATTTTAAAAATATTTTCCTTAAACATAATGACATAATAAAAAATATAAAATATATTAGCGTTTGAATGAGCTTAAGCTTTTAATTTTTTCTATTTTCTATTACTATACGACATATTTTTTTTATGTTGACACCCCTCCCAAATTTTGACTAATCGAGAAGTTGTATTTATAGTGGTAATATATGCACACTAAAAGTTTATTAGTCGAACTAAATGTCATACTTTGCATAACCTTATTTACTATTACTAAAAAATATATTGAGATTTGAACCATGATTCGTCATTAAACCGAGTTCTTCTAACTACGTATATCTTTATTGATATTTAGCCAAAATTAACGAAATAATAATAACCTTCAGGACAGTCGTGGCGCAGGGGCACAAGCGTGTAACTGTAGACACGACAGTTGTGGGCTCGATTCCCACACGCGGAAATAAATTATTTAATATTTTAATTTCCTCATTCTGGTAACATGGCAAAGCGCGGCGTTGAGTTCCGCCACTCAACACGAAACGCCTCTAGAATACGGCGAAAAGTAGGGAACAGAGTATCTAAACACTAGGTTCCCTGCTATATGCGGAATACAGCGTGAAGCCAAAAAACAATCTTTTCCTGCTCTTTAACTATACCTTATAAGATGCAGATTTCAGATGCACATTCCTTCCCTTGCTGGTCAGGGTGCATTTGAGGCGTAGAAGTAAATCGCGTTTGCCGTTTTTCCCTGGGCGAAGTGCTTCGCGTATCTCGTCGTGATCGCAGGGATGACTGAACTCGAACACGCTCTGGCCCATGACCTCCATCTGAAAAAAAAACAAATTCTAATAAAAAAAACCAAAATTGACAAAATGTTTTTTTTTTAAATTAGCTGTTTTTATAAACTTTTAATACTATATACGCTTATATTGTTATACAAGTGTTTTGATCCTTTAAAATACAATATGTGCATATTTATATTCAATAAGAATATAATAAATAATAATACTAAATAAAAGGCCGTCTTGGCGCAGGGGAACAAGCGTGTTACTGTTAACGCAACGGTTGTGGATTCGATTCCGCACGGACAATGAATTATTATTCATTAATATTTTCATTTCTTCGCTCTGGTACAAAGCCTAAGCGCAACGCTGAGTTACACCACTCAACAAACAATATTTAAAAAAAATCGGCGGTAAATGAGGAAAGCAGTGCCTTAACACTAAGTTTCCTGCTTTAAGCTGCTGCTGCTTACCCTGCTATATGCATGATACAGTGTAAAGCTGGAGAAAAAAAAAATTTCGAAAGATTAGGAAACAAGAATAAATCATTATGAAGACAAGTAAAGTATGTACACTTCATTTTATTAAATTATCCTTAAATCAGGACAAACAACACGAAAAAACAACAAAATATTTACTATAGAAATATCGCAGTCTCGACCGCAATATTCAATAATATTACTTATATTTAAACATATAGGTATATATAAATAAACAGCCAAGTTAATATATTTTAGTATGCAAATCATTTTGGCTACCGGAAAGCTAGTCAAAATTTATCCAGGATAATAATTCATCTTTTAACAGCATTTTGCCGAGACGAAAAT
The DNA here is from genome assembly GCA_018249795.1 of Heliconius telesiphe telesiphe. Classification (NCBI taxonomy): domain Eukaryota; kingdom Metazoa; phylum Arthropoda; class Insecta; order Lepidoptera; family Nymphalidae; genus Heliconius; species Heliconius telesiphe. The sequence goes on from DWLH01001340.1 coordinate 6,388, forward strand.
TTTTCAGAAAATAAAATAATTATACATATTTTTATACTTATTAAGAAAACGTATAAAAAATTTAATGTAGCAGGATTTGAACCCGCGTCTCTTTGGATACCGTCCAAGCGCTCTGACCAACTAAGCCATACGTTCTAGACGGGGTTTAAACGCCGCTACGTTCAAATTTTTATACGTTGTCTTAATAAGTAACTATACACAATATAGGGCTAATACATTATGTATATTATGCTTTAAAAACTTGGACGTTTTATCCTAAGCTCACAGCTTGAACGTACCGGTTTTACATTTTTATGGAAAATTTTAGTTTAGTTTTACGGAAATAAAAAAAAAATCCTTTAAATTTGTTCTAAAAATACTTAAAATATTTAAAAGAACAGAGGAAAGTGATTTATTACTAAAACCTCTAACTATTGCATTTAACTAGCTTAGTGTTAACCTCGAAACTGCTTCACAGTAAGACCTACTTACTTACTTACTTAAAAAGATTGAACAAACAATATAAGATAAGCAATTTATACATATACAAACTCTCATAAGACTTAAAGCCAGTATAAGACCAGTGTAACGGTACTTGAGACCTTCAGAACGGAGCGCGTATATCGGTTAACGAAGTCAATGCCTTTGTTTATTTCAAGTATTTTTTTACTGTACAATATAATAGTATATATTGTGTTTTAGAGAGAAAAAACATAAACTTCACACTATATCTCGCATATAGCAGGGTAGGCAGAGAGAACCTGGTGTTAAGACACTCCATACCTCACTTTCCGCCATTGTGTATATAATAATTCATTTCCGCGAATAGGGATCAAACCCACAACCATCGCGTTAAAGTCCCACCCTTGTACCCCTGTGTCAGGACGGCCTCATGTTTTAGAGATATAGTTTTATACTTCGCGAGACGCCCATTATATCAATAGATTTAATCGTTATATGAGTAGCTATAAAACATAGAAAAAAAATGTAATTTAATCATTTTCTTAAATAGGTATTTTAATCATTTTCTTTGCTGAATTCAGTCTAGTACTAAGAGTATCTACAATGTCTTTTAGCGGATCCTAAGCGGAACTGTCAAAATATAAAATATTTTTCCCTTGATAGACCTTATTCCAATATATTAATCAGCTTCACGCTGTATTCCGCACACAGCAGAGTAGGCAGAGGGAACCTAGTGTTAAGACACACCGTTCCCCACTTTCCGCCGAGTTCTGGAGGCATTGCATGTTGAGTGGCGAAACTCAACGCCGCACTTTGCTTCTAACACCAGAGCGAAGAAATGAAAATATAAATGTAAGTAAATATTTTATCTCCTCGAGTGGGGATCGAACTCACAACCAGTCGATTTTACAGTCCCACTCTGTGCCCCTGCGCCACGACTGGCCTCCAATATATTAATATGTATTAAGAACGTTAATTGTTTTTATATTTAACTATTCTTTTGGATTTTTTAAATATTTTTTTAGACCTTTGTTCAGAACCTAAATTGACCTAACTTCGGGGTGAAGAAGAAAAAAGATGATTATGGGTTCAAATTTTGGTTTGTTGTCTGTTTTCCAATTTTTTTTGAACAAATAAATAAAAATAATACTTTTTACTTATAGGTAGTTAGGAAATGCCTGTCTTTATGACTCAAGTCTCAAGTTGATCTGTAGGCAAAAAATTGATATCATTTTACTATTATTATATTTTCAACGTAATATGAGACTAATGCGTCTTTTCTCTGGCTCTACTGACTAATATTTGTTATGAAATTCTTATAACTATTTCGTAATGTAAAACTAACATTTTGCGTTTTTTTTTTACATGATTAATTTTTTTTTTCAGCTTCTCGCTATATTTTGCACACAGCAACTGGTAAAGGGTACCTTGTGTTAAGACACTCCGTTTCATTTTCCGCCGAACTCTCACTGCGTATAGAGTGGCGGAACTCAATTTCGCGCTCCACACCAGAGCAAAGAAATGAAAATATTAAATATTTCAATTCCCCGACTGGGAATCGAAACCCCAACCTGCCGAGTTAACAGTCACACGCTTGTGCCCCTGCGCCACGACTGGCTTCTAATGTATTTCATATCTAATAATATCTTTAATATTAATATTTATTAGTATAAAATTCATTGTACGTGTTAATTAATACTGTACAAATGTTTAATTAAAGTTTGTGAAGATGGATGTTTGGTGCATTTTGACGCAAAAACTACTGAACAGATATAGATGAAACTTCACAGTTTATATAGCTCATACATACATAGACTACAATTTATGTAAATATTTTGTATATTTTTTTGGGTATAATATAATAATAAGTTTAAGCGGGCGAAGCCGCGTTTAGGTCGCTAGTTTGTTATATTATTATTACTGTATTGTATAGCTATCGATATAATTTAAGAATAATTTATTCATATCAAATATTTATAAGATTGTTACAAATCCAATATGTAAACCAAATTTTAGTAAAATAACAAACATCACAGCATTGAAATGACTGTTTTGAGAAAACTAAGCATATTTCTTGTTAAAAATTATAAATTCTATAACAAGAAATCATATAGATTATCAAGATCAAGATATCAAGATATATCAAGAAATCATAAATATAGTTTACAATCGAATTCTCTATCAGCATTCGATGAACTTATAAAACTATTTAAATTGGCAAAATTAATAATGTAATATATACAATATGAATAACTTATCACATTAAAACGTCGGTTTCCTTATTAAGCTTTTGGAAAACAATTCGATATAATCCGTGTGGTTTTTCCAAAATAACGTACACAACGCACTGACGCAACGTACATTATTAGAATGCATAAGGCATCCATATTTTAAATACAATACTAGCGCCAGGAAACTTTAACAAATATATAAGTCGATGGTTTCATACAATGTAATACTGAAATATGTATATTTATAGAAAAAAAAAAAAATCTCACTTCACGCTGTATACACAATGCAGGAGCTTAGTGTTAAGACACTCCGTTCAACATTTTTCGCCGAATTCTAAATATTTAATTTTCTCGATCGAGTGGGAATCGAACCAACAACCAGTCGCGTTTACAGCCACACACTTGTGCTCCTGCATAACAACTGGCCTCATAAGCCTATACATATTCAATCGATTGTAAATAACAATTTTCCTTATTAATCAATTATATCATCCTTAAAGTAAAAAAAAAAACTTTCATATCGTACAAAAATGTCGAGAACAGGTTACGTAGCTAGCGGTCATTCACTTCACAAAAAGTTTTTATACTATAACCAAAAAAAAACACCGATTTAAACTCATCGTTCCGTGTAAAATGCGTATTTAGCACTCTGTTATTTCAGCATAAATAAAAATGTTGACTCACGCTGTAAAAATGCGTGTCTATATATCTACGTTTCTATTTCTTATAACAAAATAATTTTCTATGAACAGAACTAAGTTTCGAGTCTACTTGAAAGACTTGATTTCTTAGGCTCGTATTTGTCGCTCTCAAATCTAAGATCGATATTAAGATCGGTTTATAAATACGGGCCTCAGTAGATTGTGTAGAGCACACACACAGACTAAAATATTATATATTGTTTTGATAACAAAATAACGTAATCTAATCGAACTTATAATTCAATAAATACTTTACGAGCATTATTTCTATAAATACGTGGTTTAACTCCTAATAGAAAGTAACTAAGTATGAATATATACTAAATAAAATAAAATATATTTATTATTATTTATTTTTGAAGAAAACTTATTGTTTTTAGGAGCCTTTAATTGACAACCAAGGTTGCGAGTTGTGATTGTTTTATAGCACTTGAGCGTTGAGCGTTGAGTTATTTCGGTATACGAGTATCAAAATATAATAATAAAATGTTATATATATGTTTTTTTTTCAGTATACATCATGTTTGGTCCACATAATTTCTTTGTCCCACACACAGCAGGGTAGGTAGAGGAAACCTAGTGTTAATACACTCCAGCCCCATTTTCCGCCGAATTTTAAAGGCGTTACAGAACTAAACGCCGCGCTTTGCCTCGAAACTATAGCGAAGGAATTAAAATATTAATTATTTAATGTCCCCGGTTGGGAATCGAACCCACAACTTGCCGCGTTTAGAGCCACACTTTATGTCTCTGCGCCACGGCTGGCTTCTTTGACCTCAATGGCGTTTGTTTTTTTAAATGCCTTTTAAGATTAAGTAAAGATGATCGATTAGGTAAAGGTAAGATCGGAGAACATGGTGACTAATAACTACTTTCTTACTGAATATACGAGTACGGCGCATTAAATGAGAACAAATATAAAAAGGATTTTTTTTTCTTTAGTTAATTTTTTATGTAGGAAGTAAGACTACCTGTGAGACTCCAAGGTGTTCTGGGATGTTTTCACTGCAGTATACGATGTCGCCTTGTTGCGACAACACCAAGACGAAGCCGTCTAAAGCTTTCATATAGGAGAGCTCAGACTGAACTTCTTCTAAGCCTTTTGGACTTTGCAGTTTTGGTGCTTCTTTGTCTTCTGGCACTGAAATTTTAAATGGTAATATTTTATTTGGTACGTTTAATAGTATGCGGCGTTGAGTTCCGCCAATCAACAAGCCTCCAGATTTCCGCGGAAAGTAGGGAACGGAGTGTCTTAACACTAGGTTCGCTCTGCGTACCCTGCTATGTGCGGGATACAGCGTGAAGCTGATTTTATTTTGATACTTTATGTGGCAACACTGTATTAATAAGATCTTTAACATTATCCTCCATATAAAATAAAGTATCATAATATTATAATGACATGACAATAAATTAAATAGAAATATGTGATTTGTGTAATAAGTATTAAATTACCTTATGCAACTGAAATGCTCGTACAGAATAGCAAATAAGACAGTAAAAAATATTTATTTCCTTTAATACCTACAATTTTTCTATTTTTAAACCGAAAACTACAGCAACAAAGTGTACTACAGTAGTAGTACATAAGTTTCTTATATTCAGAAACTATGCATAAAATCCTAGTGAAAGTAAAAAGAAAAACTTTAAAATTATATATAAATACAATCGTTTCAGTGACGCATGTCCAGATTCTTAATAAACCAGATTGATATAGTTTGATGTCAAATTCCACAAAAAAGTTTTTTTCAGTAAAACCCAGTGATACTTAATAAACAGATATAGGTATTTAATTATAATAAATATATCTGTTTATTAATTATAACAATTACTTATAGTTTTAATAGTGACAAGCTTCTCGTCACAACAGCAGCTAGTCTCAAATGACGTGACATTTTTTTTTTCTACATTATGTACATTATTCATGCGTCGACCTAAAACTCCATAAAAATCTACTTTAATTACGATTCCTGCAGCGTTTCGTGTCGCTGTAAGTGAAACCTTTGTTGCACATGTTACAATGGATTTGATGTATTTATAAAAAAAACCACATGACATGTACATTTTAAATTCATGTTATTATCAATTTCACGCTGTAACCCGCATGTATCGGAGTAGGCAGAGGGAGAACCTGGAAATCTTGTGTAAAGACACTTCGTTCCCCACTTACCGCCGAATTTTCGAGACATTGCGTATTGAGTGACGGAACTCAATGCCGCGCTTTGCCTTGACACCAGAGCGATGAAATGAAAATATTAATTAATAAAAATTAGTTTCCTTGAGTGGAAATCGAACCCACAACCGTCGTCATTGTTTAAAAAAAACATTAAAAAATACTCACACATCGAGACAACATCGCGGACGCGCAAGTAGGAGATGGCGAGGCGCATGACAGACGCCTTGTCGAGCTGTTCCACCTCCTCCTTCTTGGCTGGCAGCGCGGCAGTGAGCTCAGCGAAGATCTGCATCTCCTTGGTGCGCCGACACCGTGCTGCAACGCGCGATTTCTCCTTGCGCTTCTCATTATTCCTGGTGAGAGATATGTATTATTAAACTATTATGTTTTCATAGATTTACTTATTTCCGTCCGCCGTCGTCGGCGCAGTGGCACAGCGTGTGACGGTTGGAGTTCGATTTCCACTGGAGTGAATTAATTATTTAGATATTTTCATTGCCACAATAAGTTTTTTGACAACAAGACAAAGCGTTGCATTGACTTTAACTACGCAACACGCGGAAAGAACTGTCTTAACACTACTTTCCCTCGGCCTACCCTTCTAAATGAGTGATACATCGTGAAATAGATTTACTTTTAATAAACAATTGTGTTAATAAACAATATCATATAAATCATTCAACGCCGTTATTTAAATTTAAAGCAATCGCTACGTTATCGTCAGCAACAAAGAAACTTACTTAAAGTAACATACGCTTCGCAAACGCAAATATACCTAACTGAATATTAATTATAGAAGTGTAATAATTAGTCACTTTTAATAAAAAAAACCATTTAAATTTTAAATAAAGTGATGAGAAAAAAGTACCAGTTCAGCGTCACGCTGTATCCCGCACATAGTAGGGTAGGCAGATAGAATCTGTGAACCTGTTAAGACACTCCGCTTCAATCCGCTACCCACTTTCCGCCGAATTCTGGAGGTATTGCATTGCATGTTGAGTGGCGGAACTCAATGCCACCCTTAACTTCCTTACCAGAACGAAAGGAACGAGGAAAATGAAATATTAAATACTTAATTTCCTTGACTGAGAATCGAACCTACAACCTGTCGCGTTTACAGTCACGTGCTTGTGCTTCTGCGCCACGACTGCCCAAAATGAAAGATTGTGGGTTCGATCTCCACTCGACAAAACGACATATTTATTTACACATTTATATTTTCATTTTTTTGTTCAGCTGTCGAGGCAAAGCGCGGCGCTGAATTCTGCCACTCAACAAGCAATGACTCCAGAACTCCGGAGGAAAGTGGGAAACGGAGTGCCTTAACACTAGATTTCCTCTGCCTACTCTGCTGCGTGCGGGATACAGCGTGAAGCTGATAAAAAAA
>DWLH01001341.1:0-13320 GCA_018249795.1 Heliconius telesiphe telesiphe
GCCTCTCCTGCTGTGTGCGGGATACATGCGTGCAGCTGATTTTTGATTTAATATTGTTCATACAAATTCCTTAAATAAACTTTAGAAGACCGGAAAGAAACAAATTTCTATCATTCATAATTATCATAATAATAACCTGTTGTGGATTGAAGGACAATGTATCGGTATAATATTATGTTTGCTACTAAAATAATATTTTAATCATAAATAAGAAATTACAAAGCATATCAGAGTTTAAAAAGGCATTACTAAATCGAATCACGTATGTTCCTTAAAATATGACGTCGTTTCAAAGTATGCTTCTAGTTGGTGAGTTCAATTTTGCTAACATTTCTAAGAAGTGCATTGGGTGCTTTTACTGCATTAGATATTAGATACAGTCATATAGGATTTGAAGTAACCTGTAGAAATTGAATATCCGGCTTGATTTTATGTATATAACTTAAATATTATATTTAAAAGAAATTTGTTTGAAACTTATTTATTCGACTGATTAATATTTATTTAGTTCCTTAGATATATATACCTGGAGATAACACTGGTCTTGTAAAATATCAAATAAAAAAATTAAATACTATTTTTAAATGTGGCATCAATATTAAAACAATGACCTTACAGAGCATCTTCTTTTAATTATAAGCTTCCTCAATTTACTTTTATGAAGTATTCAATGCAACATTTTTTTTTATTCTTCTACAATGACGCACCTATACGGAAACACGATGATAATATCACCCGTTTTGAATCTTAATTAATTTCAAGTTATTGTATGTGAAATATTATTCGTAGGAGACAAATGTATACGAATTTAATAGGAAACTTAAGCGTAATGTAGATTCTCGTCTCGAAGATTCTATTATGAAAAGAATGTAAAAAAGTTTTACTTTATAGACATTCGCGCCTGTCGCCCTTCCATCTAGCTTACCTACTGTAATATTACAGAAGCGACTTACTAAAATTATTACAAACTTTCAAGTCTATTCTAGTTCGTAGTATGGATAATATATTAAATATTAATCTGTTACAGAATTTGTACCACGACGGCATCAGTTATTATTAAAGAAATAGAATATGGGGCTCGTGTGGCTTCGATTCCCATTTTGGGGGTGAATTATTTAAAAATTGTATTTCTTCGCACAGGTAGCAGCGCGGCGTTAAGTCCGTGACTGAACACACAATGTCTCGAAAATTCGGCGGAAAGTGGGGAACAGAAGGTCTTAGGACTAGGTTCCCAGTGCCCCCTCCCCCCCCGCTACATGCGACATACAACAAGCTAAATAAAAATTAAAATATTAAGTTTCGAAAGAAATTTTACGCTTAAAGTTATTTTTTTAATTAAATTATCACGAGAACTCTTTATATATAGGGTAGCTACTTGTAATTCCATCCGCATGACGGCGAGAGTGGTCGCAACAATAGTTTAAGAAATCGGTCCCTGCTTAACACTTATTGGTCCACATGGTCCAATTGATTTAGCCGAGCAGTCCTTCTAACAGGGTTTAATTTTGTGAGTGCTTTCAGCTGTTCCCATTTGAAAACAAACAGAGCTAATTGTATTGAGACGTACGTCAGACTGTCGCAAGTTTGCCTTCAATTGTGTACTTACATACATAATATGTACTACATAGTTTCGTGTCCAAAGGATAAAACCGAACCCCATCACTAAGATTGCTAACTGTTTATCTGTCCGTCTGTCTCCAGGTTGTATCTCAAAAAGCAATATCTCACAAGCGACTTCATAGTAAGTTATAGAGAAAAAAGGAGAAATGGTATTATATACGTTTTTTTATATATTAATTATTTCTCTTATTTTAGTGACTTACATCCCGCGTAATAATTTCACCAGTTAAGGCTTATGACTACAATTTTTTTTGTAAAAATCTTGACCGACAGATTGGTCATTAATAATATATAAAATCGTTAGCAAATTTGCTAATAAATAAAACTATATTTCTAAAAAATATATATAACTATATTTTTTTATTAAAGTGTAATTTATGATCCGAGATGGGCTCGGCGCGATCATGAAGATAGTCTTATACAAAATTGATTAAAACGATTTACGATGCGGCGCAGATCGAGGTATGTAAAACGGTTTCCTTTCGACAAATATATATATATATTCTTTATTGCACTTAAAAATATATAAGAATATAATATAATATTTTGGAAATAAGACAATAATATGCATTTGAATGCTTATTAAACGTTGCGCGTTTATTTATCTATGCTGGCGAGTTCTCTTATGATTAATATATTTATGTAAAAATCGAATAAATATTTTTTATTCCCATCCATTTTGAAGTATTTTTTTTTAGGTTAATATTTTTTCTGTATAAAAATGTGCAGGTACTGGCAGAAAGAATGTAATATTAAGATAGTTCGTTTCCATTTTATTCCCAATAAAGACCTAACGCGTATTGGACCTAACGCGGTGCTCCGTTTTACTCTATTTTATAAACTAAGATACAATCGGGATCGTTTACAGTCAGATTCTGTTCCACTGCTCCTCTTCGTCAATTACAATATTCTATAATGAATTTGATTTGTATTTTTTTTTAACGTATAAATAGATAGATATGTTTTAAAATAAAATTGCAAAAGCGAACAATACATATGTGCAACAACAAAAGTACAGTAGAAATGTTCAAAATTTAGAAACAAGATAGTATTTTATAAATAAAGCCGTCATACATCATATCTTGCGCTAAACCTATGAACAAGGCGGAACAAATCATGGCATCATAAACAGTTATGGGAAATGGCCAGTAATCAACGAAACGATGCGTAATCAAACTATAAATAGGTTTGTAGGTTAGTCCTAAAATCATTATTAAACTATAAATTCAACAATAGTTTATGACTCCTATATGATATACCTATATATAATTAACTTAACTATATAATACTAGTGACCCCAACGCGGCTATGCCCGCTTAAACGTATTGTTACATTCATTGTAGTCTATGTGTGATTCTGATGTATAAGCCATATTAAAGTCTCATCTAAATCTGTTTAGTAGTTTTTGCGTGAAAGGCGAACAAACATCTATCCTTTCAAACTCTCACATTTATAATATTAGTAGGACATACAATAATATTATTATTTGTTTGCCACCTATCATCATCTGTTTTAGAGACTCTGTGTGCAAGAATTGCAGGTTTTTAAGTGGAACCAAAGGCTATTATCACACATATCTATTATTGAAAGACCGAGTGCATCGACATTAATTATTTCCGCCCAGGCTGGTCGCTGTACCTACTTGTATATGGCAGCGTAGGCAGAAAGAACTACCTAACTAGTATCCAGTAAAAAATACATCATGCAGCTTAATAAAAATCTCTCAAGTGAGTATTGAATCATAGATTATATATACAAAGAATATGAATACCAATTTTACCAAGTAATGTTGACAATACGCGGAACCAACCTGAGAATTCAATAGAACAAATCACAACGTCAAAAGCAGTTGCGATGAGGTGGACTATCGACAAAACGTCCGTAATCAAACTTCACCAACTTCCCGCATTAGCCCTAACATTGTTGAAGTTCATCGCGTTGTTGGTTTTGTTATTGGATATAGAATTTGCTTTAATTTATTAATAATGGCCACGTGGAAAAGGAATTAATATAATAATAATCTAAATTGACTTTTCCTATCTCTATTGGCCATCGTGGCGCAGTGGGCGAGCGCCAATCTGTACAAACGACGTTTGCAGATTCGATAACACTGAAGTGTGATGATAAAAAAAAGTTTTTTAATACTTGTATCAAACAATATCTATTATCTGTTTGTAAGACAACACCAGGGTGATAAATTCATTGATGTAATGAAATAAAAATGTTCTATTTTGCGAGAGTCCCCTTACAACTTAATTCTAAGGCCACCCCTATTTTATGTTATTAAAATTTTATAATGTTACGACCCTTTCTCTTATCAGCCTACATCTAAACGAAGAGAGACACTGATTCAAAAATTACACAATAGATTTAATGAAGTAACTTCTTATCGTTTGATAAAGTATTTTTTAACGTCTTTTAGTTATTTTGTTGTGAATTTTACATAAATACGAAAGAATTATTTAATAATAACAATATTAACATTACACTATTATATAAATTACAAGGTACAGTATACATTTTTAAAACACTTGTAAACCACGCAATTAGTTATTAGCATTTCATATATTTATGAGAAACCAAATGAACTTCTTCCTACTGTAATCTGTTGGTAATATTCCTTACTGCCGAAATCAAACTCTATAAATATACATTTATATCTAAAAAGATAAAACACAAATTTAAATGAATATATATATATATATTTGGTTTTAGGGTAAAACAATTAAAATTTAAACCTACTGGTAATGAATAACATTGTTTTGGTGGCCCATTAAGATTTAATTTATGCCAAAGGCTTACAGAAAATTATTGAAATAGTCTCTTTTTATACGCAAGTATCCATAATTTTTATGCCGTAGCGAAATGTTGAATAAAAATACAATTTATACGCAATCAACGACGTCAATCAACGCTACAATTTAAATTATAAAATGAAGAAATATTTTTATTGTATATTCATTTCTCTCATTTTGCAGTATTGACCTAGAGAACTTAATTACATACGAAACGGGCCCTGAAGAATGGAGGAATTTATTGCAGTATATTAAGTTAAAATAACAAAATAAACAATCAAAGTGTCCATTCCATCAATTACATGTTAATGCAAAGATTTTTTTGCAGCGTCACTCTGTATCCCGCATAAAGCAAGGTAGTCATGGAGAGCTTAGCGTCGAACTGTGCACCACACTTCTTACTAAATCAATAATTATTCCTGCGAATGGGAATCGAACCCATAAGAATCGCGTTTATATGTCAAATGGTACGTTAGCCGGTACATTATGACATGGTTATAATTTAAAATAAATCAGTGTCCACAAGAAATCAAAAAGATACCGCGATTCACGAATATTTATATACATACAGAATTATTTACTATAGTACATATTTTACCCGATGTTTATAATTTATATTGTATCTAAAAATAATAATCATAGCAGTATCTGCGAGCTCCGTGCTTCACAACTGACGCGCGGAGTACGGAGGTCGAATTCATTGCTCTCAATTGACTGCGCTGGTGATACGATTCATTGTAGTTGCAAGTGGGTGAACCAATTGTTAAGATATGCTTTATTGAACGTTGAAACAATCTATCGTTCACTTGTTTAGAAGTATACATTAGATATTTAATTTTGAAAAGTCGTTATAAATATTTACTTAAGATAAGTGCATTTATTTCACAAAAAGTAAATTATTAATATAAGATTATAGCTGAGTATCACCATCATCACAGTGGGTTTCGTTACGGTCTGTATTATTCCGACTTAAAGGTTAAAAGTAATCTCTCTAGGTGAGTTTACGAAGTCCATTACAGCTGCTCCTTGGTAAAAGTATAAATTCAAAATAAACCAAAGGTTGGACCCCATAAAACCAGAAAGAAAAGACTAGAAAGTATAAAAAAAGAAGTGACTTAAACATTGAAATGTTAGTAAAGTAATTCAACATTTATTCGGTTTACGTCCCCAATAACTACGGTCGCGCCTTCTCAAATACTTTTGAAGGAAAAAAAGGGACTGACCACTTAAAGAAAATCACATAATTGAAGAACAGTAAACGATGCGTAAAGTGGGGGCGAACCCTTGAAAATAATTCTCGAGACGGGGACGTGCCTTCGTCGAAGGTCACAGGAAAGGTCCATACATCATAAGCGGTTCAAAAGATTAGGAAGTGCGTGACAAGTGACTTCTCCCATTGTTGATGCCCTGTTATTTCTGCCAATCATTTTTCAATTTTACTTTTTTCCCCCCTTATTGAATATTTCCGAAACGTAAGAAAAAAGCAATGATGGTAATAATACCATCATTGCTATTTTCTTACGTTTCGGAATTACATATAAATGTATGTATGATAGATATTATGGTCGAGTTTGAACAATGGTTAGTGTCAAAGGAATGGTATAGGCATAATAGTTTAGAACTGTAACCTAAAATTTTATAATTTAGATCTATTAACAAAAATGCTCTACATGCTACTATCGACTCGAATGAACTCTATATGACTTAAAACTCAACTACACACAAGAACTAAAAACGAACTCTATTTTATTATGTATTCAGTAAAATTAATTGCAGTAGACTTACTAGACACCGAAACCAAAACAAAAATTCTTCACAAAATTCTCAAAAAATCCTCAATTGAAACCAATTTTAGAATTATTGCAAAACTATAATACATTTATAAAAATATTTTCTATACAGCCCCCACTCAAAAACAGTACAGGCACACATTTAATAATATTTGAACACACATAATATATCGTAGCAAATTAAAATTCTCGAGCAATAATGCTTTTAACAAAACAATTTGAATACAAAATAAAATCAAGGTTATGCACTCGACCCGTCCCAATTGCTTAACGTTCAATGTTTTAAAACATTACGCGTCCCAAATATTTATCGTTCGAAATAAATTGAAGTTATTGTAGTTTAATTCAAGCATTCCTATCTTATAGGTACTAGGTACGGAATATAATTAATTAATATTAAATACTTATGAGAATGCTTAAAGATAGGCATTATAGTGAACTACTAAGCAAACTGAAAACGATCCCTAGGTCAAATAAATGTATGTATACATACATAATTCATTTATTATATAGGCCAGTCGTAGCGCAGGGGCACAAAGTGTGACTATAAAATCGATTGGTTGTGGGTTCGATGCCCACTCGAGGAGATGAAATATTTATTTACATTTATATTTTCATTTCTTCGCTCTGGTGCAGAGTCAAAGGGCGGCGTTGAGTACCGCCACTCAACACGCAATGCCTCCAGAACTCGGCGGAAAGTGGCGAACGGAGAGTCTTAACACTAGGTTCCCTCTGCCTACCCTGCTGTATGCGGAATGCAGCATGAAGCTGATTTTTTTTTTTTCTTAATAATATATTCAGAATACTTATTCGATGTTGGTGACATAAAATAATTTCTCAAGATGAAAAAATACATATATATATGGCACATATATACTGCACTGCTAACGTCGAATAATGACTAAAATATGCATGTGGCAGTGCCAGTTCTTGTTGATACACCACATGACCTCGCTTGCATCAATCCAAACAATTCGAACTTTTCAAGCCTTATTGAAAATTGAATGATCACTTTGCCGGTTTCCATATTGTTTATGAAACATATTTATTTACACACATTTTATTTTCATCATAATATTTACTTTCCATTTTTTAAATACGCTTTTATAAATTTGGTTTTTGACTCTTCGGCTTTATGTGTTAACAGAGGGAGGGAACCATGCTGTTCAGCTCATATTTTTTCTCTGGCACAGATGCGAACCCACAACTTTTCTTTGAAGTGTTTTTTTTATATTTCAAGGCAGGAAGAATCTATCATCCAAACACTACGTTCTTTACTTTCCGTCCGAATTTGAGACATTTTAAGTGGCAGAACTCAACGATGCACTTTATCTATCAGGGCGAAGAAATAAAAATAATTCATTCTCCATGTGGGGAACCCACAACTATCGCGTTGCACTCGACACATTATCCCACTACGCCACCATGGCCTAGTATGATTTACATTTCATTATGTTATTGCAATCACCTTACAAGTACCTCCAAGTACAATGCCATTAGGAGTGTTTGTTCCATTCAAACTTTTACTAGTTGCAATTAACCGCTAATGACAAAGTAGATACCTTTTTGTGCCATACGTGCTCATTCATCTTCTAACCGTCGTGAGCAGACGTTTCGTTTTTCTCTTATCCATGTGGTGCATTTTAAAATGTTATTGTTTGCAGTAGCAACTCAAGTTTTCGAACACGATATTTGCTTTTTAAGATTGATTGCATGCATAACGGTCATTACAGTATAGTTCCACTGTAATCCAAATCCAATCCTTACTCTGAGATTCATCTCACAGATTTTTGAATACTTAAATATATGTATATGAATAATCACATTTGTTGCATATAGTATTAATAAAAAGAAAATCAATCATATCACATACATTATATATGTTCATTGCACATGAAACCAGTAAAAAAAGAGAGTAGTTCCATTCTTATATGTATAATTGCTTATAAAATTACGGCACTTAACGGTAACCGCATTTTCCCTCATAATCAAAAATTTAAATCAGCTTCCGTCGATCCTCGATCCGGGGGAGTATTTTTTTCTCTAATGCCATTTTCGGCGGTATTACTTTTAAATGAATATTCATTCAGTGCGAAATCGTTTAGAGATAATAGATTGAGGTTCATATTAGGCACAATGAATTATGGATGTCGGTTTTGTATGGGAGAATGCGGTGGTTCGCTGTGGAAATATTAATTGCTCGAGCAATTAAACTTATTTTCATTATTTAACGTTATTTTATTATGTACATACGCCTTTCTGCCTATTTACATTTTTTCCTATTTTGGCCTCTCATATAGCAGGATAGAGATCCTAGTGTTAAGATACTTCGTCCTCAACTTTCCGCACTATTTCTATACATTGCAGTCATTGCATTTTAAGCGGCGCAGCTCAATGCAGCACTCTTACCAAAGCGGCAAAATGGAAATAATTCTAAAACACATCAATTTTTTTTTATTTTTTACCGTTTTTATACATAATTTACGATCTAAAAATATAGTTTCTATTGATCGAATTAAAATATAATAAATAAAGTGCAATATCTTGGATTGGTTTACCGAAACCTACTTACTTAACCCTAGGCTTATATGTGTTGATGTAGCAGAACTTAACGCCGCGGTTTACGTCGTAACCAGAGCGAGGAAATAAAAATATAAAATATTTCATTCCTCTGAGTGGGAATCGGCCCACAGTCGTCGCATTTACAATCGCACGCTTGTATCCCTGAGCCTCGACGGCCTCATTTTGCATTACATATTTTTCAAACTAAAAACAGATTTTTCCCTACTTTAACCTAATTCTGTAAAAAATAAAGTAAGTTAGAGTAAATTTTAAAGGTGAGAATAAGTAAAAGTTACGCACGTTGGTTGCGCTTTATACACATTAAAATATTACTCGATATTTTTTTTATATTTAACACAACACAATTTTTTTCATTTTAATCCTTACTCCAGTGCATGTAATTATTACAGCTCAATATACCTATATAATAATTTACTTTGCAGAATTGACTTCGAACAACTAACTAAAACTTAAAGCTGAAAAACTTTGATCTGCTTCGCTTGTATAATATTTCATACAGCTGCGGAAGTTTTTTAGCTTATCCGCTTTCGCGTTTGCTTTGGATGGCTAGGCCCATCGGACGCTTATCAGACGACGGCACCCGGTCGAAGCGGATTTAACACGGAGATGCGCGCCTATTATGTTGACTCAGTTATACGTTCTACGTACGATCTATTAAGTTCTGTTATCAAAATCTTTAGAATTACGAAACATTGTAAAATTTGTTATCATTTGGAGAGTTATCATGGTTTGAAGCTAGTCCTTCTTTTACAAATAATTCAATCATATATAACATAACTGTATATATTATACAATTCTTCATATAAATTAATGAAACAACATAATTTGTAACTTACTTTTTTTTCAAAATAATCTAAAGCCAAATAATAAATGACAACAGTTTAAAATAAAAATGTAATACATCATATTTATTTAAAACGTGAAAATTCTGTTGACAGTTGTTGATGAATACACAATGAATATTAATTTCTAAGAAGTTAGGAACGTATTTATTAAGACAGAAAATAAAATTGTTTTTGAGATGACAGGTTATAAAGTACCGCAATTAATAAAACTTTCTTCGTTGTTTGTTTATCTAATGACCAGATCAATACGGTGAATTTGTTTCTACCCAAAAATGTCAACAATTTCAAGTAGAAAGGTAAGCAGGTAAAGATTGTGGGAAATAGAGATGTACTTTTCTTAGACCTCTACATATGTATATATTTTAAAGTAAAACCTTAATTCAGTCTTTTAAATCAGCTGAATTTTTATTTTACTATTGCTGGTTTATTTATAAGTAGTATTAGATTTCTAAAGTACCACAAAATTCGAAGTATGTATTCTAAAAATGCCAAAACGAATATTTTATTCCAACACTAAATCTTTAAATCAATCACATTTATTAGTCTTTACATACTCTTCAGATAGATTTGTTAATTATAAGCATTTTTTATATAATCTAGATTTCTTCTACATACAGTGGTTTTATAAAGTAACGAGGCGTATTTGGCTCTCAGGGAACGTTTTTCTAATCAATCTTTTTCTGTAACTTCGGCCTTTGAAACTTCTATATAAACCCTTCGAAAAAGGTTGCCGTGTCGTACATATTCTAGAAAGCCTAATACTGATATGGTACATAAAAAATATGTTGTTTAATGTACTGATGTTTAGATTAAATATATAAAATTAGACATATATATTTTTTTTATTCACTTAGATTTATAAATTAAAGTTTAAGCGTACATTAAAGTGCGTGCTCGCTAGCCGTGGCGACTTCCTCCGTGGTCAGGGAATTGCGTGTTCAAAGCCCGTGACGAACAGACGGTCCGTTTGTGTTTCTATAATAAGTTCTTACGCGAATTCACAAATTCCCAATGGCAGACCGTGGTCGTAGTTTCGTCCCAGGAGCTTGAATTATGAACTAAGTTGTTCAAGATTGAAAACTGTAACTTTCAACAATGGCAACTTACTTTCGACTAGCTAGGTAATAAGAACCGTTTTTCTTCGTCCCCCAGGGAAAATATCTGGAACGGTTCATTTTTTTCTTCAATTTTTGCACATAAGTTCTCTCAGACTTCAAATTCAACAAGGTTTAAGTAGTACGGGCTCACAAGTGCTGCATTTGAATGGAATAAAAATTCATTTCCCAAGGTAAGCGATTTTATTATTTGTCAGTTCACGTCAATAAAGTCATTCCTAATATTATTGTAATTTGTTTTAATTATAGTATGTTAGATTCAAAATAGTTTAATAAGCTATTTATTATCGATGGTATGAACTGTCTCTTGATAACTCTTCTGTATGATGATTTTTTGAAAAAAAAAACAAGACAAGAAATTTTGAAAAAAAAAAACTAATAAATTCAGGAATATATTAATTATTTTTTAAAATGTGTATATATAAATATATATTTACATTTTAAGAAATAATGTGAAATTCCGTGTCTACTAAAAATAATAAAAAGTAAAAGAAAATATATTATGTTAAAATTTTACGGAATTAAACAACTCTTATAATAAAGTTCAGATACATCATCACTGTATATCATTCAATTGCATAATTTTTAATAATAAATTAGTTTAAAAATGCATAAAATTCAAGTTCATAATAATTATGTCAAACAAAAGTCGATACTGTACATATCTATACTAATACAATAAAGCTGAAGAGTTTGTTTGGTTAAACACACTAATCTCTGGAACTGTTAAATAAAACTGAAACAATATTTATGTTTTAAATGAAACCAATTAACCGGATTAATGGGGTATAAATATACGTCGAAACGTTTCCAAAAATATATACTACTTACTAAATAGTAAGTAGTATATATTTTTGGAAACGTTTCGAACACTTTGCAGTAGTCCGTGGTCACGGGTAGACTAACGTGACATTCGTCTGTCAATTGACATAATTACATCAAACTACCGCCAACGATTTCTTAATTGTCTCGCGTACTGTCCTAGGTTCCTGCAGAATGAGCTGAATTTATCTTACCTTTTGATATGGTGGGACTTCAAAGAGTTTATGGGTGGGTCCCAGGGGGTAAAAAGTTTCCAACCGTCCTTGAATTTAGGATGGTTTTTTGTATTTCAATAGCCTCTCGGATCATTCTAAGAAAATATCTATTTTTCTTAGCGAGGATTAAACCTGATGTAATGGCTGGGTTTATCCACAGTATGCTCACACACAGCTGACTCCAATACATTCTTAATATTGGAGACGTATTCCCGCACCCTAACACCTCAGTCTACCCGTGATTGTGGACTACTGCAAATATACGCGATCAATCCAGTTCAATAGTTTCGTAATGTTTAATAATCGTGTAAAAGAACTTATTAATAATTTAATGTCGGATAGTCTGTCAAGGCGTATTATAGGCTATATATATTGTGGTCAGAGTCACCTTCTGCACATTAAGTGTCATGTTTGTTCAAATTCTTCATTGTATCCATTTACCCTGCGTTTGGAATAGCAGGAAAAGCTAAATTATAAACATACAACAGTATTCCATGTCTCAAGTATGAAAAGTGGCACTATTTTATAATTATTTTTACGCGAAAAGCTCAAATTGAAATGAATTTCTTCCCGTTTTCAAGTTAGTAAGTTGAGGCAGCTACTTACTGCGCGTTGAGAGCTATAAATTCTGGCTGCTCTGTAGTACCTAACTACATTTTCTAATGAAAATTATACATTTAGTAAATTTTCATTCAAACTAATAATTTCACTTGCTAGTTTTGTTTGCGAAAGTTCAAATAAAGCTATTATTTTTTTTGTTATTTTAATACGCTAGTTTCCTGTTCATTTCAGTAGTTTTTAACTGGAATATTTTTTAATACATATAGTTAATATCTAATTTATTAATTGAATAAAAAAATATGTAAATAAAAATTTTGAAAACATTAAGAAATATAATTTCTTGATTAAATTAGTAATGTATCTTATATTTTAATGCGATATTTTAATGATTGCGTTAGTCTATAATTGACATAAATTATCTTTGTATATGAAGATACTAGAGTCAATACTTGTATATTTAACATATAGAGATATTCATGCATATAACCTTGAAAAGATTAAATTGAATTGAGAATAATTTATTTTTAGGTATTCGTTTTTAAAACTTGTATTTGTCCATCTGGTCCACCGGAACTTACGGATGTTGCGCGTTATACGTGAGTACGTAGTACGTACATATAACAATGTTATATTATTAAAAACTATATTTTTACTAATGAATGTGTGTTTTATAATAGTTCTATTTTACTGAATAATATAATGTAATGAGATTATAGTTATCTATATTATATATCTATATAGACCTATAGAGATATATTGTGCTATTTGCGAGGTAAAGTGAGTCGAGTGAGTGAGTGAGTGAGTGAGTGAGTGTGAGTGAGTGAGTGAGTGAGTGAGTGAGTGAGTGAGTCAGTCAGTCAGTCAGTCAGTCAGTCAGTCAGTCAGTCAGTCAGTCAGTCAGTCAGTCAGTCAGTCAGTCAGTCAGTCAGTCAGTCAGTCAGTCAGTCAGGCAGTCAGTCAGTCAGTCAGTCAGT
>DWLH01001342.1:0-13320 GCA_018249795.1 Heliconius telesiphe telesiphe
TACGTACTTGATTAATGCATTTATGTCATAATGTGAAGAAACACGCTTCTTTATTGTGGAACAAGTAGACTAAGCAACGGCGTAACTAATTCTAGAGATTGTTAGTTATTTTGCATGTTTCGACAATGGTTTCACGCTCTGAATGTTTGGAAAAATTTAAATGAAAGTAGCATCTCCTGAGACGATGTCGACATTTATTAAATATACATGACATACGGTATGTTATTTCGCGGAAATTAACGTTACCGTGACGTCACACGCGATCCAAATCTCAAAACAATAGTACAGTGGTGCACGCAATAAGAATCGAGTGTCACGTGTGAACTATACACCAGCTACAACCAGCACCCTGTGGCACTATCATTAGAAAGCAATTAAAAATCTGTACGTATGGTGTGTCATAAAGTATCTTCGCCTTTGTGAATCTTAACATCAAAATGTGGGCGCCACGAAAATAACGTAATTACTATTGAATTATAATCAGTTAGCATATCCGGCATTACTATTCTATTCGCGATGCGGCCATTACATAAGTCTGCAGTCGTTTAAAATGAAAAAAAAAATCAAACTCAGACCTTCACCAGATCTTCGGCTTATTACTCCATGATTTCAAAGCGTAACGCGATATGTGAACGCCTCGTAACCTTATGTACACGAACCACTGAGAAACTTCCGTCTACTAAGTTTTTTCCGAGAGTGCTCTTAATAATTTCCTTTATCTCGATCCGCTCGCGCCGGGATCCTCTTAAAATACTTACCCCTACATCCGCTTCTTTTAATAATCCACCGAAGCTATGGAATGCCTCATTCGATCGTGTTCCCTCTTTACACCGTCTTTTATCTCTCTCCTTTTCGACGAATAGCAATTAAAGTTGAACAAAAAAAAAAATGTAT
Organism: Heliconius telesiphe telesiphe; assembly: GCA_018249795.1. Lineage (NCBI taxonomy): Eukaryota > Metazoa > Arthropoda > Insecta > Lepidoptera > Nymphalidae > Heliconius > Heliconius telesiphe. The sequence continues at coordinate 895 of DWLH01001342.1, forward strand.
TGTGAAATGAAATTCTTCGCAAGAGTGTTCTGAGGGACGAGCTATACAAACATATATACAGGGTTGCGTATATAACTATTATTTCAAATTTAAACAATCGGAGCGTATATAATAACTGGGCAGGTTGCATTTTTCACAGCCACTGCGCACAGCTATTCGGTAACATGTTAATTATTAAGACATATTTTTTTTTAATTCGTCTAAATAAACTCACCACATTGTTAAACGGGCCGCGTTAAGTGTTACGGGTGCTAAAATAACACTATTTCAGAATTGGCTCCAAAATCCCGACACCATAAATAATGCGCATTCATAGAAAGATAAAGAAAATAAACTCATCAAGAGAATGAATGGACAATAAAGTTCACCAGTCTTGTTATTATAGCGTTGTCTGAGCCGAGCCGCTTAAGACAACACTACTTTTTCACACGTACAACGTTTATTCTTATTCTGACATTTTGTAATTATCATATTACATTTTTTGTCTAATAATGAAATAGTAAAAGTTTCAAACTATTACATAAAAAAATTAAAGTAATTAAAAAAAATGTACTGCATTCCAATGAACTATAACAATCAAAGCCTAGTCTCGGGCACGTTCTCACGTCAGACCAGGGAGCAGCCCTAAAATCTGCATTGATTAAATTCATCGCATTCTTCTCTATATTCATCACACGCACGATGTTTCTAGGAATTGTGAGTAGCACCGCGAACGCTCACATGCTCTGCCTGTATCCGCAACTGAGCGAATAAATTGTTGCCATTATTTAGTATGGATGGAGGCATTATTACGTGCGTCGTACGTACTTCGTCGAATTTATAGACGTGTCAAAATACGATCACAGTCTGGGAACCTCCGCGAGAAACTGCAAATTGGAGGTAGCAATGATCAATAATTTAGTAAATCTATACTAATCTACGAATTGTGAATCCAAAGCTTAAATCGTTCTAGGAAAGCCGAAAATGCCTTGGAGATATAAAGAGCATTACGGTTATCGCTAGCATCGAACTTTTGTATGTTCAAACAATTTTCTGTTTATTTCCATAACGTTAGGCCGTGATGAGAATATAAACAGGTTAATATCCTAGTTACATATATAACGAGAGTTACTCATCATCGTGTCTTTTAATTTTATTTCATCGCTGGCGTAGGTATGCAAAGTGGATTAGAAAAAATTTTAGATACGTATCGAAATAATCATGTCTAAACTTGTAAAGAAGCCTGTGAGATGATATCCGGATGAACAGATCTACAGATTTGTTTTTTTAACATGGTTTCGATTTCAACGCTTTACCCTTCTCAGTTGTTATCGTCGATCGCGGAGCGGGCGAAGCCGGTGCGGACATCACCCGTCCTAAATTTGTTAACTTAAAATTTTATTTTTTAATCTTATGCTTCATTCAAATAATTCAGTTGTTTATGGCCGACATTTTCATTTTTAGAATTCTTGAAGTCCTGAGTACGGTCCGTCTGTCGAATGCCGCTAATGCCATGTGAAATTAAAGGTAGCCTTCTTTTTTCAATTCGTCCAGTTTCAAAAGTTCAGAATTCCATAGTTGGAGAAGTTTTTTTCGCGATTGTTGTAATTGGTGGTAATAAATTGTTAATGTCCGACGTATTTCGTGTGTACGACCACAGATGGGCTGTTAGTGTCCGAAAAGTAATTATGTCTATTTTAATGTTCCTCGACTCCATCGCGTTAAATAAACGTCACTGGTATAAGGAATAACATTACTTTTAAGTTACGATCCGCTCTTCCACTTTTAATGTTACCCAGTAAAATGACAGATAATTAATCCTTTTTCTTTATTACCTCAATGCTTACTTTTCTTAAACATCACGAGACTAGTGGTTTAAAACGACAATTTTTTTATCTATACTTATAAGTATCATCACAATTAAATATTTAATTCATTATTAAAAATTTAATTAAATACAGAAAATTTAAAGAACATAATATTGAAATGTTAACTAAAGAATACAAACACAATATATTTAAAGAATACCTCTAAAACATTCTTAAGCTTCAACGACTCGTCTAACTATTTGAATTAGTAACGCCATAAGTTCACATAGGCCACAAGGTTGCTTGGTTTGAGAACGTCTTTTGTCTATAAGCTCTATCGAGATACATGTACTAACAAGTACAATCCGACCATGAGACGAGTAACGAAGATAATAAACAGAACTGAGAACGTTATGGAATTCACAATTTACCAGCATAACATATAGGCTTTGTACCGCTCGTCATAGTTACTCGTGTTTACCACGAAACTGTTTAGCATTCTAACCGATGCATGTGTACTGTCGCCAATAAAATCTCGACCTGGATATTTTTTTTCTTAATAAATATTTGTGTACGGAACCAGTTGTTCACACGGTGTAAGACATGCTAATTGTATATATTCATTTAAAGGTTTAATTTACTTAGTGACTCATCAGGTCAACGTGCTGGACGACACCGAAATAGTATATGCTTAATTAAAAACATTAATAACAAAATAGATTATACAAGTCCGAATTACTTTAATAATTTGTGCTTCAATTATTTATCGGGCGGCCAGTGAAATTTGCATATCTTTTATTTGACTTATGGCTTAAGAATCTAAATCATCTTGTTATCAAACTTCGGCTTCATATTTTTTTTTTGTCAGTATATGTTTAATCTGTTGCATATAAAACCTTATTTCAATAGGTCGAACACCTGAAACGGGTTCTCGTCGGGTGTAGTTAAATGAAAAAAACCTGTCCGGAACGATGTTACCACACTAGTGAAGTGTGAAATATGAAATCACGACTTCTCCACTTGGCCGGCTGTTTGTGTTCCAAATAACTAGGTATTTTCTCATGTTGTAAGAAACTTACAGAAGACGATATTTTTGTAACTTTGATTATGGATGCAGAGTGTGAATTGAAAAAATGTTTTTGTGGCAACAATTTATTATAAAAGAACTAATTATTTACTTTGTATTTTCTTTAATAGTTTATTACTGAACACATCATTATGAGAATCTTAAATACGAACCATCTGCGTTATTTTCTTTTCGTTTCCAAACAAAGTTAAATAAGGAGGACAATAAACAAGTAAAACAAACAATAGTGTCCGAAACACGTGCAAGAAAGATGCGCGAAAGTACCGGTCACCTGATTATACCTTTTGTGCTCAAAGCTGTAAAACCCGAACAGATGGCGCTTAAAAACAAAACACAGTACACTTCTTTCCCACGCATCGTTTCATTTATTTCCGTGCCTTAATTAATACAAAAATAACTTAGGAACAGGCTATGTTATGGGAGTAGCCTCTTTGAGCACCCTCATAAAACTATTATCAAACAAATCCCCGACATCGAGGCCTCGATATCGCTTCGTTCCCTTTGGACTATAATACTATTTAATGCATCGTGTCCGAAAAGATTAGTAATACTTTTCAACAAAGTATTAACTTTGTTTAAAATCGTAAATTTTATATTGTTAATAAATAAATTTGTAACGCTATATAATTGAAAACATCCCTTTTACGTATAATTTTGTTACAGTTCATTTTGTATGCAAAGAAAGTCATGATGTATCGAATAATAAGCTCGTTTAAGCTTTTTAATATATTATAGCTAAATTATACAAAATCTTTGTATAATTTAGTGTTATTCTGGAGTATAAACTCCCATCGAAATTTGACGAACATCTAACCTCACAAACTAACAAATTTATAATATTAGTAGAATGGTATAGGATTAGACATATAAATAAAATTAAACTTTAAACAAGGCAGTCAGTGTGCTCGACTAGACCCGTGCAAGTATCATAAGTTTACGGTATCACAAACTCGGCACGTTTATAAAGGCTACCTGTACACGTACGCTTACGTCGTCGTCCGCTTTTTATAGGCTGCCTCGAGAGTCACTGTCGTGGGAACCGGCGTATACTTACAACCATCTACAGCTGACCGAAATGCGCTCTCCATACTCGATTAACAAATCAATACACCCGTGTACTACGACTCACCATATTTGATCGTGCTAACTAATTGTAATATATTTCGACAATCGTACCACAGCTCCTTGTTGAGAAGAGATCATTAAGTTAAATGGAGCTTATATTGACTGCAGAATTATTAGTTGTTAGGATGATTTTTTTTTTATGGTCAGGTTGCTTGATTAGTATTCAGTAAAGTTCTATAACATGTCCGCTCGTCTCTTTCAAAACATTGAACTAGGATAAGCTATTACAAATTCGTCAAAACACTACATCGAAAGCTTAATCGAACATAACCTATCTATATACGATTACAAGATAAAAAAAAACCCCGAGCATTTTTACCGTATACAGCGTGTGATGTGCGTTGGGAAACTGGATTTCTACTATTGATTTCCACCATACGACAATGATGATTGTTTCGTTAGAGAGGCTCGTATCAGTCGCTATGCAAATAGCTCATTGTTAGTTCTGGCTGATGTAAATGATGTTTTCATTCATCAAGCTAATTGACAACGGGGACATCTGTCAGATCTGAATCACTCCTTAAGAGTGTGGTGATCTTATGAAGAAATTAAAATGGTGACCCTTCGCATCCGTTGGACGCAGCTGCTGGCGACGTGTGACGTGCATGTATCTAATTACATTTGGTCACGGGCCACGACCACTATTGAGGATTTCGAACGTCATCCGATGATTACCTTATTGATACTAAATGACCTGTTTCTTTTTAAATCTCGCGGCTGGCGTGCTATTATCAAAGCGGGTCAGTTTTATAGTTATCACACCTATGGTAAAATAGGACGCGATGTATTATATTTTTATTATCTTAACAATTTGAAGCATTTTATTTCTAAGTTTCAAACCAGTTTTAATAATAAGCATTTAAGCTCGTGTGTAACAAGCAATAACCGGTAATCGAACTTACATTTATAAATATGTATCGTGCACTAAAATAGTACTTTTTTATACTTAACATTTGCAACATATCCCGCAATTATGTTTACTTAGTATTCCATATAATTTTACACATTTTTGCATGAACGAAACTTAAATCGTCATAAAATTCATTGATAATTTGACGGGCGCCTACAAGCTGTTGACTTAGTGTCTTATCAACGATAATCGATTTTCGACTGCCGTTTCGCCTCCTTACGTAAACATCGACAAATGTCAACAGCTCACTATCTGATACGCACCCGTTTTTAACATATTTTTTTTCCCGATGCCACGGAAACATTACACGATTCCATATTGGGCTTTAAGTACTCCAGCGGTCGCCTTATTGCGCTAGCATTATTTTTAGCTCGTATTATAACAAACCCATCTGCTCCTCGGTTCACCTGTCGATCATGTTGTTAATTTACACTCATACCATACAGAACTGCGTCGTAAAGTGAAGGAAATATTTGAAATGCTCGAACGCCGCACCCATTTTAAAGGTCTTCGGTTGAGATGGTATTATATCTTGCGTTATCTCATTGAGGAGAGCGACACCAACGCGTACTCGTTGAACTTTCAAATAGAGATCGTCAAATGTATTTGCTTCTATAACTAATTTTCATTGTTTAATATATTAATGTGATATTAATGGTTGTTTTATTTCCAGGGCACCTTCTCGCTTATAGTCGAAGCGTGGCACGACACAAACGAAACGTCAAGATCTGATGGTGAGTAAAATTTCATACTTAACGCGATTATGATGGAGGGAGGTTAACGAAATCGTTATAAATTTTGTAAAATTCATATCACGTTCGTCACGACTCCCTTACATTCTTATTTCACTGTAATTCTGGGTGTTTATCGTGCATTTAACGGACAGTATGTATATTTGAATGCTTATATTATCATATCGTGGAAGACAAAAATGTTCCCATGGTGTGGACGTTTGGTGTTCAAAGCACGCGGCGGCGCGCGTGAGTTGCTTCGCAATGTACGCCGTATTCTAATAAACTCAGCCTTCTGTAGGACGAAAATTTAGTAGAATTGTTCTAATGTATTCTGATGGACATTGACCGACACCTAGACGAAAAAGCTCATTTCGTATTCGAAAATTACGCGACTTTTTATATTTTTTTGCGTTCCCACAATATAAGTAAATAAAAAGTAATAAATAATTGATGTACAGCCAATACATTTAGATAGATATTATTTTCATAACACATAAATAAAATCAATACAGAAGTTTGGTTTATTGTTAACGACGATATCGCAGAATTTGAATGCTCAATAAAGAATCGACAAGCTTGCCGTGTACATGCGACATGGCGTGACCTAGAGAGAGACCCCAAATGATTTACAAACGTACAGGTTAATGTAAATATATCAATATAATAATTTAAAACGTATGTACATCTTGTTGTCGTTATTAAAAAAAAGTTAAAAGATTACTCCTAAACATAAACAATAAACCTGATCAAATTCTTCAAATATTAAAATGGCAATAGCCAAAACTGACTGGCGACGCCCATTTCTTAATTAGTTTTCCTTCCCGCTGCACTCTGACCGACATGATTACAACTCCTGACCGAGTAACAAAAACTTCGGGTGATTTACTTAAAACAGATTAAAAGATATGAGGAGGAGGAGGAGGAGTGCTACGGGCCGGTTTACCGAAAATCATTAGCAGTGGATAGCTTAAGAGGATGGGTATTTTTAATACGGCGCGGGAGCGATGGGCGGCGCCGGCGCACTACCGAGAAATGTTACCAACAGAAATCTAATCAAGCATAATAACAGGTTACGTGGACCACGCTTGTGTTCACTCACTATCGACCCATTGGGCTAATGTTTAATTAAATCACATTTAGTTTTTCTAATGTGAAACAGCTGCATTATAAATTAATACAATTTTTCTATTTAAAATCAGCGGCAGGCATCTTTCGATTTTACGCCGAATACATTAAAGAATTGTGAAGAATAGCGACACACGTCTAAGAAAGCAATATATCACAGATAAGTAGGAATGCAACAAAGAGATGATGGCTTACGTGATACATAAAGGGATTCTTGCACTAAACAAATAGCTGCGCGACAATGCCCGTTTGCTTGCAATTCTGACGTAGCGGGCTCCTTCACCGAAATCTTTTGTACGTCGCCCGGGGCGAGCAGGGTTGCACCTGGAACGCAGTAACGGCTTCGTGTTTTGTTTACTCGACACCGAAAAATGTATTTTTGGGGAAGTGGATTTTAGTTTACACTTCATCTTTCGTCGTCACATGGCCTCGAGTTGAAAATCACGGAAGATGGTCCGGAAGACTCGATTTATGATGTAACAGACATTGGCGTGCTCGGGAAGCGACGTCGACAGACAGTAAACACATACTCTGGATAATACGTGTCGAACAGTGTCCCGAATGTCTTGTTTATCGAGTTGCCACTTCGTTTACGATTATTGCATTGTCTCGTTTTACACCTACAGACGTATTGTAGATACGAGAATAGGAGCGTGTGAAAAGAGAGTAATGATAACAGATTCGAAGGCAATTACGCGTCTGGTCTGGCGCGCCGCTCGTAGCCGCGGGGCCGCTACCTAATATTACAAACCAGATGAGATTATGATTCTGTTATATGAGATTTAACTTACAATTAATTGACTTCTTTTTTTTATTTATTTATTAAACAATAACTTTAAAGAGATTATGTAGAAAATGAATGGCATTAAATTTTGGTCAAATTTTATAATATTATTACATCGGTACTAAAGATATTTCTGAAACTATATTACTAACCAATATCTATCACCCAAAAGTACTTAACTAAGAATCAAACGTAGTAAATACTCATAAATACCAAACCTTCATACAAATTCGTTGGTTTATTTACACAACCGAGCGCGCCACTCCAAATTGAAATACCCATCGAGCATTAGAAGTGGACAGTTTTATAAACAAAAGGAGTGCGTTTGTGTACACTCCATTGATGAGATGTCGTTTCCCACAGCCAGCGGCAACAGGTCGGCCGGCCGGGCAGGTGACTAAAACGAGAAAACGACAACACCGGGCACCGGTGGAACACAACTGGGTTATTTTATTATCAACCATGCTATGCTATGCTGTTTTACGTGACTAAAACCAGATCTAGTACTTGCCAATCAACCTATATGACTAAGTGAGGCGCATCCGCTCCTTATTGATTGATCGAACGTCGATCAACGGAAGCCGGCTCGCGTGTTCCCTAAAAATCGTGTTAAAAATATACCTACAAAACAAAATAGCACCGCGTCCGTCTTACAACCCCTGTCCAATTATCTGTTATTTTGCTTTCTTTTGTTATCTTTTGTTTGTATCGATCGATGGTTTTATTCTTATATCTTAGTTTATAATTTCGTGTGACCTCTGGGCCCGTAATTACATAGTACAGTCCATCACGTACCAGTATACCTCGTTCTGCTTTTAATGTGTTATTTAATCTCAAATTTGTACTACATTAATAGACTACATAGGATACACCTTCATTTAATATCGTTTCGATAATAATTTTGAATGATTAGTGTTATTTGGTCGGACTCGGCATCAATAAATGATGCGTTTTATTTTCTTTATTGTGTGTGGACGGCAAAAAGCTAACTAATTTTAAAAAACAAAACTTTCTAACAATAGTATTTATAGAATATATTGTTATTATTAATAATTTCGTACTTCCTTAGTAAATGCATGTATGTATGCATGAGTAATAAACAGAATAGTGTATGTCAGAGCGGTCATATTTCACTTGGGTAGCAGCCCTAGCCCACCTGGGCCGTTTGCACGGTTGCCATAATTCTCCAAGCACATTCGAGCTAAATTGCTTCGAGTACGTTCCCACACATCATTTTTCTAATTCCTTTCGAATGCTGCACTTCGCTTTAAAATAAACACTCCTTTGAAATAAACGTATCATATTACGACATCATTTAGAATTTCAATAAATTATTATTTATTAATATTTTCATTTCTCCGCTCTCAACACGCAATGCCTCGAAAATTCGGCGGAAAGTGGGGACTTAACACTAGGTTCTCTATACCAATCCTGCCGTATGCGTGATACAGCGTGAAGCTAAAAATAAATAATTTACATTATAGACATTATACATTCTAGTATTTATTATTTATATTATAAGATCACGTACTAACGATAAACGGATAAAAGGTAACGAACATTCACACGCAAAAATTTCTTTGGTAACACGATTCACATTTTCTATTCCAATCGATCGCGGATTGGATTTATTGATATTTATTATATTTTCGTTGGGCGCGCTCAACTGAGTAGATACATGTTTTATCTCATAGATTTATTGCACAGATATAATCGGTGTAAGCTTACGTTCATTGTATATACTGTGAGGCACTCCGCCTTCGGAGTGCGATCCCTCAATGACTATTACTCTTTACGAGGATTATGTAAAGAACGGTGAATCACTTATTTATTATTAAAAAACCATGTGAGGTCGAGTCCAGGCCAGTCGTGGTGCAGGGGCACAAGCGTGTGACTGTGCACGCGGCAGGTTGCGAGTTCGATTAACACTCGAGGAAATGAAATATTTCACCAGAAAGCAAGGAGCAGAGTGTCTAAACATTATTCTCGCTCTGCCTATCCTGCTACATGCGGGATACAGCGTGAAGCTAAAAAAAAAATCGACCCAATTCATCTTAAGATAACATTTATAATCATTGGTAAACAAAAGAACAGAAAAATTCTATCAAGATAACACAGGCTCATTATTCGATTTCCTTTATCACGACACCCCACGCAACAACAAAGAACAATTCTCAGCTATTGAGAATGAGAATGCCATACGCCACAAAATTAGTCGAGATCGATCCTTTTTACATACCTTTTAATTTTGTTTCGCGTCTGGTTTAATTTTATCTGCTGTCGGGATTACCGGCTTAGGAATGTAACGCCGGGCGAAGCGAAAAAAAAAGCACGGGCATACACGAAGAGGAATAAATAAAGGAACTGGTCGACGGTAAGGTTTCCCAGCGCGCCTCCGTCTCACAACTTGCTTCGCTTTGATGAATGGATTGGCAATTCATTTTTTTTAATCACTTCGGGTAGTTTCTGCGGAAGATTTTTTCTTATGAGTTGTTTTGTTAGCTTTTTTCTGTTGAGAAATGAGTCGTTTCTAAACAGTAGGTACATTTAGTTGTAGTAAAGGACTCTAGTCAAGAACTCCTAGTTTTTATAACTATTTTAGAGTTATAGAAACTAGGAGTGTGTTCAAAACTCTTAATGAATCAAACGAACGCCAACGAACCAAAACATTGAATCACGCTGGGAACAATGAAGTCCCGCATTCGAATGCGGGCGTCGAACGGCCCACTGTAACAGGTCAATTTGCCTCCATACCCTTTCCCACGATGATAAACAAATTACTTTTTCTTTATCGAATTAAGCCGTGTCGTTATCCTTACGAGATTTCTATCTTTTGTATAGTATTAGCTGTATTAAACTTTCTCGTTTCTAATTAGAGTTGAAATTTGTATGTGAAATGTTGCTTCTTATTTTAGATACGCTGATTGCGCGGATGACGAAGCAGAGTATAGCTGATGTTGGAGGGCCCTGGATCGAGGAGGAGCAGCGGTGGGGAGGTGTGGGTGGTGCGCATTTGAAGCTGTCTTACCGAGTCACTTGTGCGGCTCACTACTACGGATCGGGATGTGAAGTCCTTTGCAGGCCGAGAGACGATCCCTTTGGACACTACACATGTTCTCCCACTGGAGAAATTGTATGCAAGACCGGATGGACTGGTGACTATTGTTCAAAACGTAAGTTTCTTTATTTTAAACTTTATATTTATGATTAAGTATAATAACTTATACAAAAATCGGAGATTCGAACACCACTCATTTGAAATAACCTTGTGAACATTGTCCAAAGATATTTATTTCACAATCCACATGTTATCGCGAGTTATATGTGCGTAACGCCCCTTAATGGCTATTAAAATAGCGTTCACCAATTCACTCTTCCTCATTAATGGGTTACGATGACAAATCCGGTCGAACATCCTCATAAAACCAATTTTATTTAGCATAAATGACCTTTCATGTTGTTCGTGTAATACTTTCTAGCCATTACAGAGCTGACTCATTGAGGTCAAGGGAGGATTGCTACTTCCCATAGGAACAGCTTGCGTTATATTTAACATATTATTTAAACTGATGTCGGTTGTCAATGCGAATATCTTTTATACTTGCCATTTATTTTATTTATTGCAAAAAATATAGAAGAATAAAATCTTTTCGTGAATAATTAGTAACGTGAACGACCTTATAGCGAAGTTTCAGTCTAAAAATTTCGAGTTCAAAAACTTATATACGACCGCAGGGTTACTTCACTTCCTGTCTTAAATTATAAATATTTCGATTGTTAAATAAGAATTTTTCACATCTTGTTATATTTTAATTAATTCTTTCAAATGATTCTTGCGATAATGAACGGGTCGTTGCTTCAAATGTTTAATTCTAGATGTATATCTTCATCCATCATTAAAGTTTATTGCGCAGCATAAACTAAATCACTAAAATTAATGTTCGTTCGTTCAGTTTCTTTTTGACTCCAGCGGTCATGTGAAGTTGGATGCATTATTTCAATCTAATTTAAATTCAAATATAAATTTTAACTTTCTAAATTTTAAACGTCAAAATTATTAACTGTGCTTCTATTATACGTGTAAAGTTAAACAGTTTTGTCAATATAACAAGTAAATACAGTATTCAATTTATATTTTCTGTTGACATTTAATAGATAATATAGTTTATTGTTGATAGTATTGGTTGAATACTTTGAAAAGCGTGTGACCGCTCGTCTGTCCTTGTGGTCTGTTTGTCTTCGAATGCCGCCGGATTCGTAAACAAAAGCAAGGAAAAACGCCGCCCGCGACGTCTCATTAGCGACGTTCATCAATGGCCTTCCCTTTTATTATCACCTCAATACCAAGTATTTATTTGTTAATTTGTGTAAATTACCAATTTTTAAGTAAATTGTAATGTTATGGCGTACTAAAATAAAGCTTGTGCTCACATATTATAATATCTTAGATATAGATTGAATTTACTTCCGTTTCCGCGAAGCGAAATGAATTTGACATTTTTAATAAAAGGTAAAAAAAGAACAGATAAACATAAAAAAAAAATCTAAACGTTTCAAACGTCATTGCGTTCAGCCAGTGACGTATGTCAAAGAGATCGCGTCTTGTATTGTAAAACAAAGCGGTGCGTCTCAAGATGCATTGTGGCGGGCGGATGTCGCGTCGCAATCTCGGCAGCCCCACCTGCCGCCGCGTTCCCACACTCCGGCGCCGCAAAAAAACGCGCTAGAGAGGGACGCACGCGGCACTCCGCATAGCGCGCCCTCTCGCTCGCACGCCAGGGCTGCCCGTCTCAATACGATCCTAGCACGGGATGACCACGAAATCACAATTTTCTGGTAACATTTTAAACATTTGCGGTCTACAAATATGACAA
>DWLH01001343.1:0-13319 GCA_018249795.1 Heliconius telesiphe telesiphe
CCTCTTTCGCCTCGTCCACTGTCATCAACCTCTTCATACATGCCCTCCGGGGGGTCCTCATGCTTTTTACGTGACCTTCCTCCAGTATCTTTGATACTGTGTTTTCGAAGGTCAATCGAGGTCTCCCTCTACATCTTACCACTCACTTTTTCATCATACATCTTTTTTAGCTGAGCACTTTTAACATTCTACTTTACTTGTTGACTAAATATGCAATTTTATTTATACTGCATTAAAAGAAAGTTGCAAATGCTGTAAAATGGGTTCACCGGGATACAAATTCTAATAATTAAAATACGTAAAATAATTATTAAAGTAAAAATAAAAACTCTTAAATACAAACCCTTTCCATTTCTATGCCAAGCTGTTCTTTTGGTTCGCCCAAATCATCATGCACTTCTATCAAAAAGAAGGCTGCATCGTTAAACTCTTCGTCGTCATCAGTCACGTTTAGAAAACTAAAAATTTTCATTTACTATAATTTATTGTAGATTGAAGCATTGGATAAACAATCTGTTAATTATATAAGGTCAAATGTATTTTGTAATTTATTATGAGCATTGAATGTTATAAAAATCAAAAAAAGTGTAAAGGTGCTTTGTCTTCTAAACAAAGTGACGATTGCTTAGACAATAATGTTGCTAATTTATATGTAGCTACGTAACGTAAATACTGATATCATATAATAGAAGGAAATAAACAAATTCTAAAAAATGATTACCTAAACCGGAAACGAAATACGGAACCAAAAAAGTGATAAATTACGATATTTTATAGCCTAGTTGAGTGTATCCGTTATCATATGGCAAATTCGTAGGCTTTAAGGAAGGCTTTGTAATCAAATAATGTTTGTAGTATTGTTTCAGAATGTTTACAAGACTATTAATGTGCTATAAACGTTAGATAAACTGACGTAGGCAATTTAATTTTAACCAGGTGCTACGGAATGAACAAAATAGCTATTGAAAAAAATTATATTCAGTGCAGGATATTAAATAATGTTGTTTTAAAATAAATATATGATAACGCCAACATCCTTTTACATTCAAGTCTTAGATACCATTGTACCTATAGGCTTTAACATTCAAACTTTATCAAAAACTATATTTATAAGAAAGAAACATATAAATTAGAACTTTAAAAATATTTAGTGATTTTTTATAAAAAAAAATAAATTTTCAAACCTGCTGTTAGAAAGATTTGGTGGATATATCTTATGTGATATGTGGAAATCTAAATCATCTTTGTCGTCTGCTGGGTCACTCGACGGATTCTGCGTCTGTGACAGCATACAGTGATCTACACATCGATCGAGTACAAAATCTACTTGTTCATCTTCATCTGGACACTCTCTGCTGGGACAGGGGCTCCACCAAATCTAAATAGCGGTTATTTTGCGATATTGTAATATAAGTAAAATAGATATAAGTATAATAAATTGTTAAGGTATATCTAGTAAAATCATTTTAAAGACAATCTTAACTTTTGTAATAATACTGTAGTAAATATTTAATTACTCAAATGTTCAATTTAATAAATAATATTGGTTTAAATTTACCAATATAATAATTGTTCAGAAAATGTTTATAAGTTTGTAACGTTTTCTAAAAAGCGCTTTACTAGCTCATAATCTATGATTAACAGCTTATAGCTAAGAGATACATATTTTATTGGTGGTGAATAAGCATAAAGTTCTCAAGTAAGTATTTTGTTACGGTTTTATCTTTTTCCTAAACATTTTTTTGAAATATTCAGGAATATTATTTTTTATCAGTTATCTCATAAGAACTTGATATGAGCTCATAGTCACTAATATGCATAAATTTAGCTTTATTCTCTTAACTAACAGAGACTCGCTATGACAAGACTGGTTAATCCGGATGAGGTCGATTTGCTCAAATTCTTAGAGGACAGGAGGTAAGTTTGTACTCGTTACTACGTAACGGTACTTCAGTGTTGATTTTGAAATAATTTAAAAACTACTTTAATATGTGTCTTTGCAAGGTATCTTCTGTTCGAAAGGCAAGAATGAAAAAGATAGAATTTATTCAGGAATATGAAAAAAATCTATTTGTTATTATGTGGATTTTGAATAATCATGTATACCTTCAAGCCTAACCCTTATTTCTAACTAAATGAAAAGCCGTAACGTCAAATACCTCTACGCTCCGTTTTATAGGATGTCGCATAACATAAGCTGATGGCATCACTCCCGGCGTCTCTTGATGTGGGATTAAAAGCAACGAGTGGTGAAACGCTGCGTTTAGTATCAGAGCAGTGATAACTACAGGTTTATACTCCCCGAAGCGATCGACCAAAAACCCTAAAAACATAATTTTCTGTATAATCTAATTGTAAAGTGATATACGCTTCTGCTCATCAAAAACTTACCAGTGATAGGTGGGCTTAGAAATGTAGTGAAAGGTAAGGCCAAATACACAAAAGAAATTTCTGGCACAGTTAGTCCAATACTTTGCATATGAATAGTGAGATACGGCAAGAGGGATGCCGTCGCCCCGTACATCACAAACAGAGTCACTTTCAACATAATGAGGTTCGGATTGATCCGCAACCAGAGTATCATCCTCCGCCAGCATCCCGGCGTCTCTTCGCTGTTGTCGTCCATGTTGCTGTCGTCTTCGTACTTTTTTGGTATATCATCAAACGATTTCGCCATTGGCTATACGTATTCACATTTTCTTAACTAGTTTTCAGTGTTTATACGCGAGTTATATCTTATCGACTGACGCTCGGATCGCTGAGGTGATGTGACGATTATTTGTTTAGGTATTACGACTGCGACTCGAGTCGACGGCAGCGGGAAGCCAGGAAGGTCCCGTGCTCCCGAGCGACTGCGAAGCGGACGGGCAGGACGTCGCGGGACGCCAATTTACAAATAATAGCAAATTATCCTCGTTTAAGAAGTGTCACGGCGATTGGTGGGGATGCTAGTTAAATCGACTGGTGATCTGAAGACCTTGCGGGTAATAGCCGAGGTCGGGGCGCTCCTGGAACAGTCTTAGTCCCCGCGATGGCGCCCATCGTGAAATAACGTACTACTTCCTACCACTAGATAACTGTAAGTTACTAATTAATATTAATACTCTAAATTGTTTATATTTGATAGAATGGAGTAAACATCAAGTTTTTAATTAGTTCGTTAAAAGCTTCAATTGAGATGTAGTAAACATACATATGTACATATTAGTGTGTGAAGCAGTGAACTTAAAAAATATATCTAAGATTTTAAAAGCTACACTAAGAAAAAAGCATTGTATTATTTATTTTTTAAAAAACCTACTTATATATTTATTATATTATAAAGTAATACTTGAATAACTAACTTCATTTTGACCTTTACATGTTAAGTAAAGTCACAGACCAATTAGGCCATTCGCCGTAGTATAAGTACGGCTTAGATAATTTTAAACTCCTAACTTCCTTTAGCGGATAAGCCAATTACTTTAAAGAGTGCTAATTTTAAACTGTACGTATCTAAATAATCCTTCTACTTCCTACTGATGGATTCCCACATTTTCATTTAATAAAGTTACGCTCTGATATAATTAATTATAAATATTAAATTTCATAATAATATTTAGATTAAATAAGAAATGAAAATGTATTCTTTCATAAATATCTTTTACAAAATTATTTTACATAAAAAAATACCATTTCGAAATTTAAAATTTGGAAAATTTTTTTTCGTAACTTCCATTCTATAATACAAACGGTTACAAATTTACAACGTTATATTAAAATACTTGTAATTTAGAATTTATTATTTTTTATACCGCCACCTTGCGTCAAGTAGCGTAATTACATTATTTCAATTTTCAAGTCCACAGATACAATATAAATAATACACTTTAAAAATATATCTTGACAGACTTGGCATCATGATTAAATATTGTTCTATTTATAAATTTGTACACATCTGTCTTCCTAAAATAATAATTGCTATTATTGTAGTGATAGTAATTAAAATGTATTCGTAAGTTAGTACTTTATATTTATTGCCTACATAAAAATGTTAAGTTGAAAACAGAATAAATAAAAAACAACTATGTTTAAGCATTTATTAAATATTCATAAAAAATCAAAGTAAGTATTACACATTGTAAATAACATATATTTTTAGTACGATTAAATTTATTTTACTCTAATTTCTTGTGACTTATGATTTAACCAAAATTGTGGCTCTATATCACTAGCAATAAAATTTTATATTTAAAAGTCTAATTTACTTGAAATAAGTAACTATAATTATTAAAAACTTAAATTCCTTCATACCTCTTTTATATGTGTTTATATATAATATCTTTTATACAACTTTCATAACGTATGTTTTTAATATAGTACGACATTAACGAGTTAAAGTTAAAAAAATCACTAGCAAAAGTGACGACATCTATCGACACGATGTGCAGTTAAAAGAAAAGTAGGTCTCGATGTCTATAGTCTACTGCAAATTGTCAACCATAATGCATTGCGCATAAATGGCCGCCATGTTGCTGCCGTCTGAAAGATGTTCACATCTGTGTGTGTTTACTAATGAATTTTAAGGACTTTAATAGCTAAATTACTGTGTTTGTGAAATTGTGAGTGTACAATGGTTTTATTTTAGATATATTTTAGTGTTTTAAAAGTCTATCAAATGTCTCTTAGGCCAATAAACAGTGAAATTTTCTTTAGGTAGTCATTCGAGTCGGACGGCATAATGGCTGACAATCTGATTCAAAAGCCACATAAAACTAGTGAAAAAAACAAGTATAACAACGTCGTTCATCGCACTACGAGTGAATCTATTCGACTGAACGAATCAGAGAAGGGAGTGACTCACCCGACGAGTCTTCAATCCGCCCATAACCCAAGGAAAATATCTTCCTTTCAGATAACCAGTGTGACTGTCGGCTCTCGGGTGAGCACTGATGCAGGCGACGACTCCGCTGACGATCTAGACGAATCTCACACCGACGACATCTCAAGGGTGACCGATATAGAGAATGAAACTCCGAGCTACTCAGAGGATACCTTTTCGAAAGACGACGTTTTCTACAACGCGTCGAGTGCATCTTTAGGTTGTGCTCCTGTCATTCCGACCAGTTCGCAATACGGGCTCGCGATCGTCGGCCAGGACACCAACACTAACCAGATAGGAGCAGTGCCAAATAGTAATAACACTGAAGTGAATGACATGCACGTCAGTGTCACTAATGCCGGAACTGGCAGCATTATCAACCTTATAGGCAATTCGAAGCCACAAGAAGGAATGAAGGAGATACAAGAACATGTTAGAAATGAGCGCTTCAAAGTTGTTAAAATAGAAAGTACTGAGCCTTTCCGCCGTGGCAGGTGGATGTGTATGGACTATCTAGACCATACCACTACACAACAAAATGCTCCCATCACACTTAATAACAACTTGGATGTGACGGAAACTAACAACTTGCAGGCTCCTGACAGTGGAGTTGTGATGAATGATAATCAACATGATGATATGTGTAATGATCTGGGGAATAAAGGACCCAAGGATCAAGTGAATACAGTGCAGCAAATGGATCAAAATATTCAGAAACAATTTCCCATGGCTTCACCTGGACAATCTTTGACACAACCTATTAATATAGTGCAACAACAAATGCCTGTGAATCAATCTGTGTCTGTACAGTCTCCACCTCTAGAGATGCCCCAACAAATGCCAAACCAAAATCAATTGCAATCTAACCAGCAAGTGGGACAGCAGCACCCGCAAAGTATGACACACATCACTTTGCAAAATACACCACAAAGTCATGCCCAGCCCCCTCAACAACAGCAAGTGCAGCAAATTCCACAAAGCTTTCCACAACATCAATTACAACAAGTGATTGCACAGTCGCAGGGTATTGCCATGCAACAGATGCCCATGCATCAACAATTGCCACAGCAGATGCAACAGATTCCTAACCAGCAAATGCAACAAATGGGCCAACATTTGCCTCCTACTCAGCTTACCAATATGCAGATACAGCAGCAGATGCCTCAAATGCAGGGAATACCAAACCAAGGACAATTGACTCAAGTGCCCGGCCAGCAAGCGCAGTTGCAGCAAATTCAAATGCAACCTATTCAAGGTCAACCCAACCCGCAGCAAATACATCAAATGCAACAAGCGCAGATTCCTAATATTGGACAAAGTCACCACTTGCAAGGTCAACAGACTATGGGACAGCAAGCTCAACTACAGCATTTGTCTAGTCAGGCCCAAATACAAGCATTAAATCAACAAATGCCAAACCACATGCAACAAATGCAGATACCCACACAGTTGACTGCTACTAACCAGCAAATTTCTCAAATGCAAACCCAGATGCACCAATTGCCCTCGCAGCCTCAACAATCAGTAGTTCCTGGAATACACCCTCAAATGCAACAACAAGGAATAGGGGTCCCTCAGCCTCAGTACAACCAAACGGTAAATCAACAGCCTAATCAATCAATGATGAGTGGGACCTTACCATCATCGCAGCAGCCCATGGTCCAACAGCAGCATAGTGTTCCACAATATCATACACAACAGTCTCAGATGACTCAGCAGGGGCAGACACTGCCTCAGGAGGTGCTCACTAGTATTGTTACATCACAGCAAGGTGCAACTCTCCCCACTAATCTTCAGCCGATGGCCACGCAACCCCAAGGTTCCACATTGCCTGCAAATCTCCAAAGCTTAGCAGGGCAACAGCAGCAACCTGTGCACATGGCTCCTCAACAGGGTACCGTGCCACAAGGAAACATACAAATGATGACTGCCACCCCTCAAAGTATGCAGATGACTTTAGATAACCAAACTAATATGCAAATGCCTGCATCCGATCCTATATTCATGCAGCCAGGAAATGTCGGTCAACAGATGCCTTCGCACATGACCCAGCCTCAGAATATGATGCAGCAGCAGGCGCAGGGGCAGATGGGTGGGGTGCAATATGTTCCTAATCAGGCGGTGCCACAAGTATCGATGGCGCACCAGAACATTCCGATGTCGATGCAGCAGACGATGCCGGTTGGAATGGGAGGCGCGGTGCACGCCAACGTGGTGCAATCTCAGACGAATATGGCGCTGGGTTACGGCGGGGTAGTGCCGGTTATGTCACAGAGCAGCGTGGCCCCCGTTGAGGCCACGGTGTCCGGGACTAACTCGCCGGTGGTGTCGATGCCGGTGAGCTCGACCGCTTACGTGGGGAACGCGGCGGCGCCGGTCCATGACAGTCAGGGCTTCGGTAGCCCGGTTAGTGCGGTGGTGTCTCACGCTATCAGTAGCGCAGTGATTAACAATGTGAATGTGAATGCATGTGACAGTGGTGCTCCCGAGGTGGCCCAGGACGGCCTGCAGGTTGGTGACACCGGCGACGGGAAGGACGAGCCCGCTCCGCCTCCTGAAGATGAAAGGTGAGTCCGTTGACTTGGCGCTTTATTAAAATTTATATGATATAATCAATTTCTACATGATGATAATATGATAAGATAACCATGGATTTGATAACAAATACACCGATTAATTTATTCTCCAAATTTCTATAATGTCTACTGTTTTAGTTGATTATAAATTGGTAGATCAGTTTTTGAAAAGTATTTTTTTAACATAGTATTATAAATTAACATAACTTAACTCCTAAATTGTTTATGATTATGGAATAAATTTTTCATTAAAATTAAGAATATAGTTTAATATATGAAAAATTTACATTTTATATATTAACAGTTAGTTTGTTTGGTTTGGTTTGTTCACTAATTTCAGTTTTTGATGGAAAAAATATTTTTGTTGAACAGACCATTTATTGAGAAAGATACAGGGTATTTATTATACTACCTGATGTTAATAGTTTAACATAACCTTCTGTACCTGTGGTCAGATAACTCTGACCTTCTACTACTCTTAGGTAACCGTAAAGCATGAAAGTGTCATTAAGAATTTAAGTCAATAATTTATTTTATTTTATTTCCATTTACCCATGGCGGTGAAACCAAAGCTGGAACTTAGCTACTATATATGTATGTAATTAGTTTATTAGACACATGTAAGTATATGCCTATGTACCTACATATCATGTAGGTGGTAAATGGTAACCAAACACCATGCGGAGATCTCCATGACATTAATGTGTCAAAACCCAAATTATATTTAATAGATTTTTTATTAAATTCCAGTTGCTATATCATAATCTCATATATATTCTTCTTGAGTATAGGATATTTTTTTTTTTTTTTTATGATCTCTTTGTTATATTTTTACTTTTATTAATAATAATAAAAACTGATAATGTTTAGTATTTAGATATGAAATTGTGATGAATTATTTTATTGTTTATCGTTGATAAAATTTACTTAATTTATATTAATCTTTTACCAATTAAAACTTTAATTTGGTATTTGGAAAATAAAATCTCAAATTCAAGTTAAAATGTTTGTTTTTAAAAATCTCTTATTCTATTCCTAAGAAATGTATTAAAAGATATTTTTTCACAAAATATTTGCTTACGAGTATATTTCATAGTAGTAATCTATGTCTAATTGAAAAGTGCTAATAACCTTGTCATATGCTTTACTTATTTGGTAGTTTTGTAAATTTTTATGTAAATTCCGATTAACCTGGCAACAGTTTCCAATATTGGCTAAGTGACCGAGTGTGTGCACATATCTATTCGCAAAAATAACTCATCCGTAGACAATGGCGGTTGTTTTCTTTGCATTCGGCCGCGGCTCGTACCGCTGAGCGGAATCCGACGTCCCTTTGATGCTGTTTATTTGCGCTTCGTCCTGCGACATAAATAGGTGGTTGACACGCACGGTGCATGGTGCCCGCCGGTATGCCGGTGACTCACGCGCACCGCGTCCGACTTGGTGACCAGCTAAAAAAGTTGCCGTTCTCTTTTTATTTCGGTATATTTTTATTGATATTGATGAAATGCTTCCGATTATCGATTGTGTATATCTTAATAACTAACCATTTGTATTTATTATGCTGGTGACATCGCTAGTATTCCCAGGGCGAAATCACATTGCATGAGCCACCGGCGCCGGCGCAACGTCATTGGCGTCAATGGTAATCGAGTCGAGAGCGGAAGGCCGTGAAACATGAGATTGCCATTCGCTTATGATCGGCTAATATGCATCAATCCGGCGTCCGCTTATTATATCAGTTAGGTTTTACTAAAATTGTCAATTACTCTACAAATTAGTAGCAAAAGAGTCTTAGCTCAGAGTACATAGTTTCATTTCATGAAGAAGCACACACCGCTGTGTAATATTTGCCCACAAGCATACTTATACATTAAAATTCCACGAGTTTTTCTGATAGCCTATTGTCTAAATGTTTTCGAACTCATCATACGTAGAAGCGTCGTCGTTTACAAGTCGAAAGAATATCGTTATTATATTATTGTTATCTGGGTAATTTATTATGTTGCTTTACCGAAAATATTATATTATTTATCAGATCGCTTTGAGTTTTTTAAGTACATTCTATAATAATACTCAGAGAAACATAATTAATTTCCGAGATTCACCGAGTCTCTATAGAGTAAATTGATGCCAATCTATTGGCGTGCTAATATTGGTGAAAGTACCTAGATGCACAAAATACCGCAGAGCTCAGTTCTCAGTATTGTCAAATAAAACGTTCACGACTTCACGACTTGCTATAATAGAAGTTGTATATTTCTACCATTTGTATTATAATTTTTGTTTATATTTGAAATTTAACATCTCACTTAGATACTGTTTTGTTGAAAAAATATAAGAATATGACAATATTGAAAATTGGAATTCGCTTCGTAGATACGGTCTGCTACAGTTTTTGTGTATATTACGTAAGATAACGAATTCGACGCCGCAACTTTTTTGACGTCACTACTAGATAGACAGTACAGTGTATCGGGTAATCTCGTAATTTGTATATTTACACAAAATATTGTTGATATGGGCTCAGGGATATGTATGATGAATGAATTGTAAGAAATTTAATGGAGAATATGTGAATGTAGATTTAATGTGTTGTGTAGAATGATAGGTGATAAATGTATAATAATATAATCTAAATATGAATAGAGCTTGTCTTACGTGGTATTTTATAATGTTAAAGTCGTCTTCCACATTAACAATGTTTTGCTGTTGGGACTATATTTTATCTGAGCTTTTTTGCTATATTTGCTTATTTAAGCATAGGCAGCTAGAACCTAACAAATAGTATACATTACTACATTCCTTACTTTAATATTTATATTTTTTTTCTTTAAAGCTTCGCTTACGATTTATAACTGTCTATCCTGTACCGACCTGCTTTCCTCATAAATTAAAGATATTGTGTGTTGAGTGGCGGAACTCAGCGCTACACTTAATCTTACCAGATCGCAGAATTAATAATAATTCATTCGACTTTTTTTTAAATTGAACGCAACGCAATTTGGACCTGTTGGCTTCTTGAAAATCTCAGCGCCAAAAGCGTCCGAATGCCTTCCTCCTGAATGTAAATAAACACTTTTTTAAAAATGTTCAACACAGTAAAACATTCTCCCAATTGAGTATCAAACGCACAACCATTGTGTTGACAGTCAGACGATGAATAATAAAGGAACCACATTAGATACTTTACCATTAATGTTTAGGTTAATTCTCTTTTCTCAAACTGTATCAGATTCACAAAGCCCAAAATAAAACTGTATGACTGAGTAGCTACTAAAGAAGGATTAATGAGTTATTATAAAATAAAACCAGCAGAAACCCAGTCAAATAAGTCTCAAGCAACCACAACGAGCACGAAATGCACGAAGAGAATGATGACTTTGCGTGTAGATATGCATGTATAAATCAGTTGCTGTTTTGTTTTACGATTATCCATTTATATTGTGTGCAAGTTATTTTTTTTTAGACACCCCTCATTGAGCAAGACGGTGAGATATTGACTATATCAGTTAATTTGAGACATCATGAATCGTATCATTAGTCCTTGTATTTGTATATTCCGAATGTTACAATCAAAGAACTATTAGGTATATATTAAACCAGCGGAACTTTTCTTCGTTAATTCTAAGTTTGGAGTAATAATTATAAATATGGCCGATTAACTATGTCTTGGATGTTCACATAGCTTACTAAAAAAATCATATTCAGTTTTAAATTGCTCTGTTTTTATTTCTTATTTTTTATCTCATGCAGCCACAAGGAGTCTAGTGTAGGTACACGCAACTCCGTACTAAATTGCTTATGTAGGTTTAATTGTATAGGCATCGTTATCGAGTTTTCAGAACTAATTATTTATTTATCTATATTTATATACCATAACTTGAATTTATTTGTTACTAGCATTTAATTAAGCGATAATTTTAAGTCATTGCATTCTTTAGTTACTCATTATTATTTAATTTTCGTTAAACAGATTGCAAAGAATCTGTACATTATCATTTAAGTTTAAAATACTTATCTGAAACAAACGAGTTCTTTGTTGCAATGTAAATAGCGAATCATGGATTTCGTTTCAATAATTTAATGTTACTTAACGACTTTAAAAAAAGTTGTTGGATTTGAAATATTTGAGTATCATTGATTTGATTTGATAGAGCTTAACTATACATATAAATAAGTGCACATACAATTTGTATGTTTGTCCACAAACTCCTCCAACTACTACTACTCGAAAACTAAAAGAAAAAAGTCGAGATTATACTTTTAATTTCAATGTAGTTGGTATGTTAACTTAAGAAATAGTCCCAGTAATGCACTGGGCCCGGCACCCGCTTCTTCTCTACATATTTAGGTAATTATACTATAATATATATGAAGTCGGTTTATTTTATTTTTAATTAGATACCTTTGTTTACGAGATAAACGTTTTACAGCTAAACGCATTAAAACAAAATACGTTTCACATTTTAGAGGAAACAACTTGGCATAGGTCGATGAGCTGCAGGATATTGTGCATTCCGCACATATTTAAACCACTAATTACTCGTTAGTCCGACCTTCTTGCGTTCATATTTACAAATACCTTGTTTTATTGTTATTTTTTTGTTTATTTTATGTACTATTAGGGTATTATTTCAAGTTATAAATTAAAATTATCGTTGTAAATGAACGACGTAACAGATTCAGTAGCTTCATTTTTCATTACTAATTATTGAAACTTGGAACTTCACAAGATATGAAGTCTGAATCTAAAAATCTTCTAGTCTTATTAATCTTCTATTACCTCAGCATTTTGTTTTGTTTTCCCGCATAATTTTCCATCGGCTATAGAATAACATAGCAGATGAGTGTCAAAACTCACAGTGTATCTATCAAACGTGATTGTGCTATGTTCCAATAAATCGATATCTCGGTTCGTTAACTGATAATGTAAATCAATTATTTATCAGCCATTATTCCCTGTCAATTAGATATCTTTATTTTTACATCCAACACAAGTGTTCTATAGTATGTGGACAGTTTTATAATTGTTTTAGTTTCTGTCTTTGACCATATCGCACTTTTTTTCTATTAAGTTCTTATAACTATAGATTTATGCGTAATGCCTATTTTTAAGTACTTAACTATTAACATTAGGACACCGGTATTAAATATAAATTTTATCTTACCTACAACATACATTTTTTGTAAAAAAAAACTTTTTGTAACGCTGTCTATTTTAAGATTTGAGTTCTATCAGTCTATTTAAAGAATTTTAATTAATTTTATTTTTACTGTTATTTTAATTAACGCTCCTATTACAGTCTGTGAAGATTTCATTTCGTCGTTTATATATACATACCTATATAAAAACGAGAAAAGCTGACAATTTTAAACTGGATATTTAACGCTATATTTGAACAAATTTAACAGATATAATTTTATGCATACGCTATAAACAAATACAATATTTCTTATATCAATAAGTTTCGTATCTCGTATCGTTTCTGTGAGCAGTCTCTAAGAGAAATATTACAATTTATACAAAGCATTGTTTTTAAAGGCAACCCCCTTTGTAAAAATTCGTGTCTATTTCATCAGCCACTAACGGTTTTCTTCATACGTCATTATCCTAATATATATGTAATTTATACCAAATACGTGACAGGATTTTAAAATATTGAAACGATCTATGTAAATTATGATTTATTTATATAATATTTTTTTATGTTAATATTTTAAATTAATTTACTTAATTTATAAATAAGTACAATATACAGGGTGGAAGAGGCAGCGCTCCTTTTACGGAAACAGCATATAGGGTAAAATATTTCAAACTTATACGTAAAGAAATTAATCAAGATGCCTCAACAGTTTGGACGTAGGATTTTTTTTTCATT
>DWLH01001344.1:0-13314 GCA_018249795.1 Heliconius telesiphe telesiphe
AAAAAAGTTTTATTCTTTATTCGGTATAAACGTGCTTTTATTCAGTAGTAAAGGTAGTGGTAATATGAATACACATATGTTGTATGATAAAACTACGAAACCTCAACGCAAAATTGTATTAATTAACTTTGAAATTTAATTAATAATTATTTCAATCAAGCACTAAGATGAAAAAAAGGCTTAGTTTCTGCATGTTTAGCCCTTCAATGGAACATGCATGCCCTTTAGTTTATTCTAAAAATCTATTAAAGCTGTGTATTTAACTATCGAAAACGCCGTGTCTACATTTTAATTTGTGATTATATCAAAGTGAAATGATTAAATGTTAGATCGAGTTAACGAATTGACAAGTGATTCGATCAGCCGAGCAATCATATCAAATAAGTAGTTACATTTGGTTGACCGCTAGAGTCCGGTTTTGTGTTATAAACCTGCGGAGAAATAAAAAAATAAAATAGAAGTGGAATACAAAAAAGTTATATAATAATTGTATATATTATTATATTATAATCGCAAGTGAATAAAATTAGTTCGTTTTTAAATAATATATATGAAGATAGAATTTGGTTATTGCACTGCCTTGTATTTTATTATATTATATAAATTTTAAAAATTCACTTGAGAAGCGAAGCGACAATAAATATAATTTAAAATATGTATATATATATATATATATATATATATATAGATAGTTTACAAAACAAAATACCACAGTTTCTATATAAGACAAGATTCAATAGACAACCAAAGACATTTTTAATCTGTCCTTGACAAATCTATTGACAATTGAGTCATAAGTACAATATGAGCTGAAAATGTTATTGTTGAAAAATGTATATAATAATAGATAGATAGATTTTTTATAAAAATGATAAAAAAAATATTAAAATTGTTTTTAACTCTACAATTTTTTTTATTAATTTTTCACGTAACGAAAAAGGTTGACTCATTATCACGTTCCGCCTGAGCTGAGTGTGCATGCGAGCACGCGGAAAAATTGATAAAGAGGCACGATCGGAATAAGCATTTGGCATCAATTCCATTCAAAAAGTTTGCAATTGTTCATTAATGTTTTCTTATATCATTATCACGTAAAAATATCGTCCGTGAATCGACTTTACAGACAACCAGTTTATTTAAATATTTCAGAAAAGAGACTGAAACTTTTTACGAGAAGAATATAGAGAGAGAAGAATTGAGATGTGGTCTAAAAAATACTATTTTTGAAAATTTTTAGAATAGCAAATAATAAATTAATTGACAATCTGGAAGTGGAGAAAAATGAAAAAAAAAAAAAGTTTGAGATCCTTAATCGATTAAAATCAAGCATATTTTAAATGAGAGATGTGACAGCTGATTGACAATGACGCCTTGTCTATTGATTTTTTGCATTTTAGCTTCTCTTATTACGTTCGTGTCGATGCGTTTTGAATGCTTTCCCGTTTGTTTGATATTTTCAACGACTACTGTTTCGTTTTTCTCGGATTTTGACTCTGCCTACTTTGTACGACCCTCGCTTCCCCACTGGACTCCGAAATCTTTTGGATCTTACGACCGTCACGCTATGGATATGAATCGCTGTATGAATTGTGGGATAGTAAAATATTTTAGTTCCACCTGCACACTTCTTAGATGCCATTTTAATAATAATAGAAGAAGAATAAAATATTCATTAAAATGTGTTTTATTTATAAATAATAAGCATTAATGCTTAAACAACTCAGTAATCACATATTTTATAGAAGTTGATGTTCAAGAAATTGTGCTGCGAACTTAACCTCACTTTTATCAAATCTCTAATAACTCAGATTGACAAAATTTATAAAGATTTCAGGAAGGGAATGATGTACCTAAATCTATTAAATCATACCATTTTCATCTTTTTACATTCTGGGCCCAAAAATGTATGGAATAGTTTCAGTCTCCTTTATATTATTACCCCCGGTCCCCGCACTTCGTCCGCTTGCTTTATTAATATTTTTTTAAGTATATGTAAGAAAAAATAAATAATGTATATATATATATATATATATATATATATATAAGTATTATATATATATAAGTGTACGAGTATATATATATATTGGGTTCTACTACATTGATAAATGTCCCTATTAGTCTTGCTGATTTATCTTCCATGTACAGACACCGATCAGTTACGATTTTATTATAAGTATAGAAATGAAATATTAGTCATGAAATAAAATTTTTCATTATTCATATCGGTTGACTGGCTGAAGTTAAGAGTACAAATTTCTTTCATTTTATACGTACTAGTAATTTTAACTCAAACAGACGTAAAAGGGGTAAAATATATATATTTTTAATAACATTTTCAGCTCTCAATGGTAAGTGCCTTGCCTGCCATCATTCCCCACACTAATAGCGACAGTAGAATAGGGTGCTATCCAGCGAACATTGACTGTTTATGGTTAAACTTTTTAAGGCAAAACCACTTTAATTGCAATTGCAAATTAAAATTAAAAGTATTACAAGTATTTGATTTGGTATTTAAAATTTTAAAAAAGTAAGTGTACGAGTATCTTCACACATTGGTTGTATTAAAGGAGGTATAGAGAACTCTATATGTATGCCGCTTTTCTTCGTTACCAGATCGAGTGAATGAAATTATTAAACATTTTATTCCCCCGAGTGGGAATCGAATACAACGGTAGCTTTTACAATCGCAAGCTTGTGCCCCTGCGCCACGACGGCCTCATGTGACGTGTTTTATCATTCTCCATTTTCCTCACATTTTGCCTTTCGTGAGGGACTACTAAAGTTTTACTTAACAAATTTACTTTTGATATTTTATTATTTTTGAATTGTTATTGGTTTTGACCTTAAATAGCTTTACCGTTTGAAACAACATTCAACACATATACGACTATACTTTCGGAATGTAACTTTAAAATTAAATTAAAGATTTTATTTTTAATTTTACTCAAATGTAAGTTGCAACTCCGAAATAAAGAAGTTGTTTGATCAATAACGACTGAAATGAAATCTATTATCGATTTGTGATTAATCGATATATATAAAGTAAAGACTAAAAAAATATTGGATTTTTGTCATGAACGTTCTAGGATATGTTATGTATAATGCCTATAAAATATATTGTTTGTATAGAATAATTGAATCAAACAACCCTTTATAATGTCACTTAACACATCGACCTTGCCCACAACACCAATAAACAAGGGAGTGCGGGCTCAAATCTGATTTGGCATTTTTTTTCTACGCCAATTCACATTAATATTTTGTAAAAAAGAATACCTCCGCATAATGTTCCTCATTTTGCTGCAACAAATCTACGCATAGTTCTGCCAAATGAATGAGATCTTCCAGTTTCTTTGCTGGTGTTACCATCGTTTCACCTCGGAGATCCTCTAAAATTACATATGAGAAACATTCATCGATAGATTTTTTGTATAGTAAAAATAAACTTTGGAATCAGTATGACTTTACAAAAAGTACTTTCTTTACAATTATAATTCTACAACAACAATTATAATTCTTAACGATTATGATAAACGACGATAATGATAATCACATTCTTTGTCTACTTATTTTACGTATTCCGTAAACTTCGAACTTCCGAAGCAAATCGAAATGATTTTGCCTGCTGCGTGTAGTTTCGCGACTCAACACGAAATATTGGACAGAGAGGGAAAAACGAAGTTTTCTTCCTGCCATTAAGAATTAAAATAATTTTAATTGTAATCTTACCTTCAATATTAGCTTTTTGGCTAAGAGTGGTGTAGTTCAGCAAAGCGGCGTTCTCCAAGCTGGTTTGTATCATAGTGCGTACTTCTTCTGGAGCAACCGGAGTAACAACGTCCTTCATCAATACTCGCTCCAACAACGATAAGGTAGCCTGAAATATTTTTATTAGATACATATTATATTATAATAGAAATAACGATGTTATAAATAGGTATACTTAGTCAGGCCATAAATACTGTTACAATTAAAAATAAACAAAATATTAATTTTGAATTTGGAAACCTCTAAAGAAGTTTCCCAATTAGTCCACAGAGTACAATGTGGACATTATCCGACTTCAGTGATGGTTTAGTAGGGTGGCAGCTGTGAAGCAGTGACGGAATCATATTTTTATAAAAAACGTATCACACATCGGCACCAATGTAATAAGAAATCTTATTCCATTGGAATAAGATTACTATTATTATTTAGATTTTATTTCTTATTCTCGAGAAGGTAATTAAACCCCTTAACAACACCATATTTAATAATCAAGAATGGTCCTTTCCGTAAGACTCAGCGCCAGGTTATAAAGCTTGATCCACTCAATGTTGGTTAGAAATTAACGTCGGCATTTCGTCAGACCTAAAGACTGACCGTCATCTAGTCCTGATCTTGATCCATTGCATTATGATTTATGGTCAGTTTTAGAGAATAACGCTTACTATAAACGCCGTGATAATAATCGAGAAAAAACAATCCACTCGATTGGCAATCAAGATTTTTTTTTATGGATAAGGCAAGGCAAACGAGCGTGCTGGTCACCTGATGGTAAGTGATCACGGCCCCGTGCGACACCAGAGGAGCTACAGGTGCGTTGCCGGCCTTTAAGGTGTGTTGGGCACCGGAGCCCGGCATTACCTGATGCGAAACGCAGTGGCATTAAGCCACTACTTCACGCCGGTTTTAAACGCCGGGGGTGGTAATGATCCGGTCGAGTCTGCCCATGCGTGTTGCCATTGCTGGCGACGTGACTCTACCACACGTACTTTAGTCGCCTCTTACGACACCACCAGTACCAGGATGATCCTATTCTAGGCCGGGATCACACGACACAAAAGTTCCCATAGAAAGAGTGCGTGATGCTACTGATAACAACACGCACTGTTGTAACGTCTAAGAATTGTATTGCAGCCAATGGAGACCACTTCGGATAAGCTATTATATATTTTTATTGATATTAAATTACGTACAATATTTATATTTTTGTTTTTCTTTGTAACAATATTTATGGCAAGAATAAGTATGCGCACCAAGGCACAATATATTCTAATCTTGTTTTAATTAATATTTGTTTGTGGGTTTAGTCCAGCTCATTTAACTGGCAGTAGAACAGGCATTTATACACTAAAATAAGTAATAACTTGAGCAGCTGTGCTGCAGCTGTACAGTGCCTGACTGTTAACGCCGATTGGACTCCCTGTCGGGGGTACGAATTATTTTAATTTTTTTGATCTGAATTCTTGAACAAGACATATCGCAGTGTTGAATTACACCACTCTACATGCAATGTCTCAAAAATTGAGCGGAATGAGGGAACAGAGTCTTAATACTAGGTTCCCTCAGCATACCCTGCTATATACGGGATACTAGCCTTTAATGCTCCTTCTGGTCGTCCAAACGGGAATGCATATCTAAAGTTTGTAATCTGATGTTGCAACAATGTCTTTAGCCTTTCCTTGATTTCAGCGAACTTCTCTTTCTCTTGCACGGTGATGCTGCCCACTCCGTCTGGCCTGCCAGGCAACGTGGCCGTACTGTGAAAATGTTGCTGGCTTACTCTAGTAGGGTGGAAGCAGGAAATGCGGGTGGAGGCCGCCATATTTTTTCTCTTTAACCCAATAACTAAAGAAAATATATTTTTTAATTTGTCCATGTTTATTGTTACAATTTTATAACAAATAGCAGCAGCAATATAATGTTTTTGGATTTTATATGATATTGCGACCTCCAACCAGAAGACAGATTGTTAGTATGCGTAGAATGTTAGAAAAAAGCATATACATACATATATAGAACATTGCATCTAGGAAGTTAGGTTAAAGATTTTAGAAAGTAAGTAGGTAGTAGATTATTGGGGACTGTTAAATAATACTTTAAATTTGGGCAAATGGTAATATAAATGTTTATTTCTATTTACAATATAAATCTAGACATATAACACGACATCAAACTTACCTGTTGCCATGCACATGGCTAGCACAGAAGGCAAAAGAATAATGCATAAGAGTTGGGTCCACAGTCTGTGCTCCGCTCTCAGCTACATCCAGCAAATCAGATAGATAACACAGATGTCGATAGCATCCTCTAACACCATATCGTGCACAGTATTCATCGAGAACGAAAACTTGGCCTGGAGAAAACCAACCCTGTAAAAAAAAGGTACAATTATTTTAAGCTATTAGATTATTAATATGTATATATATAATTATATAATTTTGGAACATCATGACCAAAACAAACCTTTCCTTCAAAAGAGAACGTTAAAGAACAGGAAGCTATATATATATTTGGCAGCAGGAGCGGGAACATATAATTTATTTGGTAGTGATAGATTTTACCAATATAGTTTAAGTCAATAAAATCAGAAACAATTTTTAAAATATCATAAGCAATGTTAAAAGTAATTACCAAGGAGCAGTACGGGTCTTGTAACCGATATTTCAACGTAAGCGACTGAAGCATAGTGAAAAGTTGGTGATGATCAAACTGACATGGATCTGCTTGAATGTAATCCTCCATTCCATGTTTACGAGCCTTATCTGCATCTGAAGTTTCAATTAATAAAATTTTTAGATTTAAATCAGAAAAGATCAAATTGCTGCCCCTGAAAGACTAGAAAAGCAAAAAGTTATTAGTTCTTACATACTACGTGATGTTCCTGTGAAAATACAAAAATATTATTTATACACCCATTTAAAATAAAATTATGAAAGATTTTGTAAAGTAATCTTACCTTTCGTGAACCTAAAAAGACATTATTATATATGACATTATTATATCACATTATAATCATTAAAAGGGTTGAAATAGTTTATCCATGATCAAAATCTTACGGCGTGACCAACATACCTCCCATTATTTTGATATGGGTGTCCGAAGTAGTCGGTGGTGTAGGCTTGTGACTTTGTCCCGTAGCTCGATAGAGTGCCATAACCCACAAGTGACATTCATTTTCATCACCGACCCCCATGAGAACTGATTCTCCATCGCGGACGGCATTCATGAAGTACTTCGCACCTTCTAGTTCTAAGAATATATTGCTAGGACGTTTAGAATTATGGATTTGATTATACAACAGGATTTATGGATTTGATTATATAAGTACTAATAAAGGTAATATAATAAATAAGTGTTTTAGATTTATTAGGTATCAAAGAAGAAGAAATAAAACTATTTCTCATGGATATATAGTGTAAAAGTGTCTGTACAAGAACTGACTAATACTAAATATTTTCCTGTATGTGGTCACAAACTGCAAAGTGTTTAAACGTTGGCTGGTTTGTGATATATAATTTCTTTTATAAAAACTGATACCTGATATATTTGTTATATTTAAAAGATGACTATCCAAGTATATACCATTGAATACTTTCAGTATTACTTTCTTATATCCAATAGGCAATAGAAAAAAATATGAGAACGATGTAAGCAGTAGTGATAACAATTATCTTGAATTTAGAAAAGCTATTACTTTGCAAAGAAATAAAAATAATTCAGTAAGTAACCTTTTGATGGTGTAAACTAGGATAGAAGAAACAATAATTTAGGGTTAAATTAAAAATAATAAATAATATTTAAATTTTAAAGTACTGGCAATACTGTATTAAGAATTTCGGACTAGCGATCTTCAAAACGAATAAGAAATGCACCTTGAGCTTGGTGCCCGAGATGCGAGTTAAAATGCCACTGCGTCCAGAAGTTCTTACTTTTTTCTGAAATTAAAAGCCTGGCGTAATAATAAAAAAGAACGGATGAAAAACAAAGGTATAATAGGCACTTAAATAATAATTAGTGTTCAAAAAAATATTAACCTTAACTTTCTTAAAATTTTAGTATGGTTGGCATATGGTTAAGAAAACGAAAGCAATGGTTAAAGGTAAAAATCTGCCAACTTTTTTTTTTAAATTAAAAAACAATATGACAATGAGTTATAAAATAATCTTTATATGACAAGAACTAAAACATAAAAGAAAAAAAAAGACCACAAATAACAACATGAAGACTAATTTCTAAAATATGACTTCATTTTTCTTGTTATATACTACTGACATTAAAAATTATAAAATGATTTCTAAAATTATATAATGTTTAGTAAGTTAGTCAAGAAATAAAACATTTTAATTAAGGTATATAGGTGGTTATTTCGATATTTTTTCTCGAGTAGGATTTCCAACTATTAAGTTCTTGAAAGGAGAAATGTGATCTAATTAATCTGTACTCAGAGCGTTTTAGTTTCATTTTTAATTAAATGAAAAGCTCGCGTAGGAACGAAGGAAACTTTTGCATTAAGAGTTTCTTTTGAAAATAAAATATTTACTTACCCTGTCCGACCATAAGTTGCGCTGAAAGTAAATATATGTTACATAATTACTATAACATTATTTAAGGAACTTTTTTGTTTTTTTTAAATTATATTATACAATAAAAGTACTCATTCATTTATTCGTAAGAACGCAACTAAAGGAAAATTTTATTTAACGCAAATTTTTCATAATTTAGATTTTTACCTCTACGTTTTAAATGTCAATTGTTTCTTTTATTAAGCTTACTTCTTTCTTTCTTGTATTAAAGTTAAACGGAGAACGAAGTGAAAGAAAAAGTAAAAATATCTTACCACTGGCCAATTCTATATAATCCACAGTAAACCCATCGAGTTGCATCATCTCTGCTGGCTCAGACTTCTTGTCTTTATACGAGCATAGTGCGAAGGTGTATTGGCTTACTTGTACTAGGACCATGTACCGTCGTTTCCATTTACGCCACACATTCTTACCAATTACATGGAGATACCTGGTTGAGAGGTGTAAGAAAAATCAGAAAAATGCCTATAAGTAAGTCTGTGCAGTAAACTTTTTAAAGCATAAGTTGCAAAAAAAATCTAAAAAAAAGTATTTATGATCGTCTAAAACGCTCAATTTTTTTTGTCATATAATGTCCTGTAGTTGAAATCATTATATTTTACTAGTCACGCTTTACTGCTGCTGCCACCATTACTACACATGATGGCGTTAAATGAAACTTAATTTTGTATGGGCTTTAAATGTTGGGAATTTAATGTAACTTATTGTTATACTTTGAAAATAAGTAATTACTAAATAGCTTACCCACAATGCTTCATATTAAGTGGCTTATCCATCCGGCATGCGATCTTGATCCTAAGATCTTGATCTGGTAAGTTCTTCGGTACAGTCATACGATGCCATTCTGGTGCCTAAATAGTAATTGTTTGGTATTTTCTTTTTAAATATTTTTAAAAAAGCAAGGAAAATGGTAAAATACGTCATTTCCTATACTGAAAAAATGTGTAACTCTATTTTCACCACACGTATATAAACGCAAAACGTATTCGAATTTACTGATCATTCTAATAAAAGAGAAAATAATCATTTATTTTAAAATACAAAGACATGTTCTACAAACCTTACTAGACAAAGGCGTAGGCCTTAATACAACTTTCCCTAGTTCTTTATCTTCAAGCGCTAGGACTCCAGGATTTTCGGTGTATAATTTGACTTTAACTGCAGGTAAAGGCTGCGTTGTACTGAAGTCTCCTTGCGTGTCCCACCTTTATAGTTAGATTTACTTATGTAATAATATTTCATAAAAAATCTTAATATATAAAAGTGATAATGGTACGATATTTACCAGGGCGAGAAAAAGAAAATATTGGATATACGTCTGAGTAGGGATCGAACTCACAGCCTTCGCGTTTACATAACACGTTTGTGAAAGATAATTTATATTAAGAATATTTTTTGTTTATTTTTTATAACAAGCACTTTTGAGAGAGCTCACTTACATTGGTTTTGAAGCTTCAGCTTGATCAGTTTGTAGCTTGTCACCGCCTTCTACTTCCATAGTGCAGTAAACTATTCTATTTGGAGCTAATGACTTCAACCCTTTGACTTCCATCACTACAACCTAAAATACATTTAAATCAACAACAAGACTATTATCGAAAGCTTCAAAATAAAGAACATTGATTTTTGACGTTTTGTTATATATATATATTTTTAGTTTTTTTTAAAGTTTCATCATTACCTCGATCTGAAACGTAAGAACCACATCCATTTTGGTAAGTTGCGTATCGGAGTCGCCGCCGTCAGCTTCACCGGTTAACTTGTTTGCTAGAGATCCTTGTGATCTGAAACATAGCTGCTTACTCAACCTTGGACTCGGATCTGGTCCAGCATTTGATCTAATTTCGAAACCGACCACCCATAATGACGTATGAAATTACATGTTTCAATATATTCATCAAAATCTCTTGATAAAAGTTGAGTGTACACAGGCAAATTTTAATTTTCCATGTTTTATTATATAGATCGCAATAAGAAAGTTAGTATAGAAAAGAACAATAATTACATTACAGTTAAAAGAAGTTAAATATATAGAGTATTATTGAAAAACATAGATTGGCAATTCCAAGCAAATTTACAGACAGGGGGTAACATTCACAGGCCCATGGAAGGTGGCATACAATGTAACCATCACCGATACCAAGAATGATTAAGCATAGCAAATTAATTATGTTAGTTTTTGGCACACACATTAAATTCTAAGGTGTTACGGGATAGTGGAGTAGTGGGTGAAATTAGAGTACTGTTAAAATGGATAGTGAAGCCAAAGCGCTTAAGCATTAAGCGTTTAGATCTTCCTTTGAATACGTTTGTAAAGTAATAGGAAGTTACGTGAAGGATATGTATAGGTAATAAGCCGTGATTTTATCTTTGTAAGCTTTAATTTGTTCTTGCATATTTGTTGTTGCATATTTCAAACGCATCTATCTTCTAATATTATACTATAGTTCAAAGCTAAATGTATGTTTCTAGCAAAAAATAGCTAATTTGATAATTATATTACTTCAAGCTTAAAATCGTATTACAAGCTTTATATTCCCTTAACTTTCTTTTACCCTTTTGTCAGACCACATGCTACCAAGTGATAAAGTTACCAAAATACAAACTCAAAACTGATGAAGAAACAAGGATTAACTGCTAATCTAACTGTACGCCCAATTAAGTTTCTATTTCTTTCTATTTCAGATTGATTTTTTGTAACTATTATATATTAAGTTAATAGTTTTTAGCGGTGTCTATCTAAGCCAATATCAGTGTAATTTTGTTTGTCGTGTTTTGTATCTTCATTAGTTGATCTATTCTCTACTCTATTCGTTCTATATCTACAGTGGTACAGTGACAATAGGACCGTCTCGTTGGTGTCAGGCAGTGGGTTCCTACACAAGACACGTGCTGATTATCATATGATGGAATCATTACTTGTACTTCCTTTGTACCGTCCAGATTTGTGCCAGGGACAGAAAAATCAAAGAAATCAACAGTAGAAAAGTAGGTGGCTATAGACATTGTTGTTTATGTGCCCAGATCGCAATTATATTATGATAAAAACAATATTTGAAAAGACGCCATTTTTATGAAATTTATAATTTTTACAAAAAATTGTGTAATTAAAGCAATTTTTTGATTTTTTCTAAACAATACGCTTACGATCTGCTTACATTAAAATACACATTTTTTCATATTTTTATGCTTTTTTTGGCTTTGTAATTGAGGTGTATTCCAGAAGTATAGACGTTCTCATTAAAGTTAATAAACTAACACCAATAGTGCAAGGGGGAGTGAAATTTGGTAATTTATTTAATAGTAGAGTTAGTAAAATTGTTTATGAATATTTTACAATCTAAATTTTGAAAATAAAAATATATAGAACACTGGATAGATTATAATATAACTTTCATCATAAATATAACAAAGATTAAATGAAAATAAATGTAGCTCATATTTTTTTTGGGAGCCATTTAACCACCAGTTCAACATATATTTATTATTACTTAATAATAACATAACAATGTTAATTTTAATGAATACTGACCTGTGATTATACCGCTTGATCTTATGCAGGCCGTACTTGGAATCAGCTCCTCCTTTGGACACCGGTAGACTCTCCAGGTTGGCCATCAATAAGTTGATAGAGGACTTTAGCTCTTCGATATAGAGTGATTCCATCTCTTTCAGCACGAACTTGGGCATCAGCTTGCGATTCTAATTACGTAAGTTATATGTTGTTTACTTTACAATTTAACATCTGACTAACTTGATTGCTTTAATCAGCAACATTTAAATATTTGATAAAAAATTGTTAATAACAAATATTGAAAATTCTCTTTATATAATAATAATTTTCTTACAGTTCTAATAGATATTTATAAAATACCGAATATATTTTTTTAAATGAAATATCTAGGAGAAATTTACTTCTCAATTTGGTTAACGGTATTAGGAAATCAATCCTCAAGATATAAGATATAATTAATTGATATAATTTGCAATATTTAATCAAATAATTTACAATTCAACTTTAAAATATATTCGTGAAACCATTATACAATTAACCTACCTTCTCCATTTCATTGACTTTTTGCATTCTGCCATCCAATTCTCTTCTGATCGCTGCCGCTTGTTCATCTGCCGAGTCCAACTAAATAACAAATCAATGACTTCATCAATTATTCACAAATGTCAATAGTAAAACCAAAAAGTATAAAAAAATGTTAGTTGTATTTTACGTACTTCCTCACCCAACTTAACTCAAATATACGTATGAGTATATTTAAAAAGTACTTATAGCTCAACATTGTTATCTTCACTTTATCTAATAATTTATAAGGTTAAACACAATGGTTACTCCCCTAACCAATATTGTAGCCTAAACCTATCTTGCAATGAGAAAGCTTATTTTTCTAGGAAATTCTCTAAATAGAAAACTTTCAACGACTACGACCCATAAATAAAACTTACGTACAGATTTATCTTAAAAGAAAAACCTTTAAACAGCTCTTAGTAAGAACATTTATTTCAAAACAAAAGTTGTTCATAAAGTTTCAAGAATGTAACGCGAAACGGTAATACCTCTACTATTACTGCATTATTTCCACTTCTTTCCAGCACTTTTATGAAGGCTACACTATTATTACCTTCATTTTAACCGTTTCTTTTATTCGTCAAGCAACGTAGAGGGAATGTTAGTAATGAGTTTTTCAAGGTATAACATTTAAGGAATTCAGAGCGCTACATTTTTTAAGATGCTTTTATATGTATACCTCTTTGATAAGTCATTAAACCGACCAATAAAAAATTACCTTCGAAATTCATACACGATTTCTTTTTTTTGTAATTTCAACATGCCATAATATCACATACAAAACCTACCATAATCTCAAAATTGTACACAATAATCGCCTTTACATAATAAAATAGTTAGTTAGTTTACAGTAAATACTAACGGAACTAAATTTTATAGAAATTT
>DWLH01001345.1:0-13311 GCA_018249795.1 Heliconius telesiphe telesiphe
CGGGCACGACAAAATTATGATTAATACTGATTTTATAGTGATTTATTATTTTCGATGAGACAGGGAAGTGAGAACAAACACAGAGTAGTGAAAATTAAACTGAATCATAAAGGTACATTATTAATTGAAACGATGAAGCTATTTAACATAAACTTAATTGGTCTTATATCTCAATAGGAGTGTATATTTTTATAAGTTACAAGATTCACAATTGGAGGCACCAAAAGGTCGTTAAACTACTCAATCAATATCAATAATAATTGATGATTATTACAGTAGAAAATCTTAAGTCTATCTACGGTACAAAATCTCCACCCGGTAAACATTCTGAGTAGGTCGATGAGGTAATACCGGTTTTAATACAATTTATTTGCGCTCATTGATGATACTTGTGGGAGTCCCGATTCTAGCACTATCCATATAGGTAGTGAACCAGATGTTAAATCGGAAAAATTCAGGTACCTGGGATCCGTTATGCACAAGTCGGAGTCACATCGATCATGATGTCCAAACCCGGATAAGCGTTGCCTAAGCCAAATAACAGGAGGTCACTACTAATGATGGCTAGCACTATCTCAGCACACTGATAGAAATGTAGAGGATTCGGTAGATGTGCGGTATAATGCGGTGTGACTGCATACGCAAAACATTTATTTGAGGTAATCATAAGGTCGTGACGTAGTGGATAAGCTCCAAGAACGTCGCCTGAGATGGTATGGCCACGTCTTGTGCCGACCTAGAAACTATGAACGTCGCCTGAGATGGTATGGCCACGTCTTGTGCCGACCTAGAAACTATGTCGGATGGAATGGAAACCTCCCAGACGCCCGAACGGCAGGCACAAGGCAGCGCTGGTTGGATGTCGTGACGCATGACATGAGAGCCAATGGAATAACCACCGAGGATGTTAGAGACCGTGCAAAGTGGAGTAGGTTGAGAAAGAAGGCAGACTCTGGCAACATACGCCGGGATTAATACCAAGAAGAAGAAGAAGATGATGACATATCCATTGGATCCACTCTTGACGTCGTATTTTCTTTATATAAAACTCTCAAATAAGACATGAACAATTGTCTGATTCACTTTCTTTCCACTTCTTTTCCTTTCTTTTTACTGGCTTGCTTAACTTTCGATGCCTATTTGGAAATGCACGCGCTCCTTACTGCAAAAGCGGCTAAAAGTTAAAGCGGCTAAATTTGCTTGATTATAGATTATGAAGATGAAGAGACAGACTTTTTGCGCAAATCGTGATAGAGTTCTCGAGTAACCACCGGGATTAGTAACGAATTTCAGATAAAGTAGGGTAACACCGGGATAGATGCCCTACTTTTCGAAAAAGACTCCTTTTCAAAAATACAAATATCAAAAAAATATATATATGAACAATTTCTTTGAACAAATTCAAATGCTAGTGCAATCCTTTATGTTGAATTATTAATTGCTTTTTTTGACTTATCAATTACAGATTTTGCAGAATTCAGTTTATCGTGGAACCCTTGTTTTGGGGATAGATGGCTTCCTATATGGAAAAATACCATAAAAATTCCTACTGTAAAATACAAATAAAGATGGATGATTGTAGTGCGGAATAGATACCCTTTGTATTGTGTAAACGAAAAATCCAACCAAATTTATAGGGTCTCCAAATAACTTATATGGAATTTTTGAAATGATAATCTTTTAAACCGACTTCTGTAAGAAAAGGAGGTTGTCAATTCGACAGATTTTTTTATATTTGTTACTTCAGAACTTTTGACAGAGTGAACTGATTTTGATAAAAAAAATATTTAAAAGGTAGAGCTTCCCATGTGGTCCCATTTTTTAAAATTCATTTCTGGCAATGGTATCTATGAGAAAATTACATAAATCTTAAATTTGCATTAGGTATGTACCGGACAAATGGACGAATAACTCAATAAAACGCCAACTGATTCCAATGATTCTTTTTTTATTTGAAAGGATACACTTCAAGGATAGTTTGGTGAAAGTTTGGTTAGGTTCTGATTACGGAATCCGGTTGACAATGGTATCTGCGAGAAAATAATATCAGACTTAAATTTGCGTTATGTATGTTCGCGACAAATGGATGAATAACTAAATACCACGCAAATCGACTCCGATGATTATGTTTTTATTCAAAAGGATACACTTCAAGGATAGTTTGGTGAAAGTTTGGTTAGGTTCTGATTATAGGATGCGGTTGAAATTCAACAAGTTAAGTTTTTTTTTAAATTTAATGGTACTGTAATAGTTACAAGGAAAAACATTGTTAAAATTGGTGTCAGAAGTGAGACTCTTTATCGTTGCATTTCTTTTCAACCAACTTCAAAAAAAAGGATGTTCTCATTTTCAACCGACTGCAAAAGAGGGAGACGAGCGACTTCGAAATTATAAAATCTTTTTAAAAATTTTTTGTTAGTATATTTTTTTGTGTAAGTGTTATTCCACACTTAGGAAAGAAAAATACTTATTTAAAAAACGTATAAATATTATATACAGGGTGGAAGTGTCAGCACCACTTTAAATGAAACCATAGTTTTAACTACTCCATAAAAGCCTAATACATTTTTTTTAAAAAAAATCCCATAAATTAAAAAGTTATTTTTTCAAACAAAATAAATTATAATATTGTCGTTTTAAAATAAAACGTCATTTGTGAAAAACGACGCACGTACACATAAACCTATTGAAGGGAAACCGCCGCATACGCCTCATTCCGAAATCGAGTCGTAGGTATTGGCGGCAAGGTTGAAAGTTGTTTAACCTTTAGTAGTATTTTTGTAGTAGTATGCGTTTACGTTATTCGCATCTTAGCGTAACTGCGTCACACGAAATACAGGTATGGATAAACATCGTGAAATGAAAAAAAAATCCTACGTCTTAACTGTTGAGGTATCTTGATTAATTTCTTTCGGTATGGCTTTGAAATATTTTACTCTATATGCTGTTTCCGTAAAAGGAGCGCTGCCTCTTCCATCCTGTATATACGTTTTCTAAATAAGTATTTATAAAATCTTTGTTTTTATTATTTTTGTTTAACAAAATCATAATTCTTTATATTAAATTTATTTTTTACTTTTTAGTTCGTTGTTTGTATTGTTATCATCATGTTGGTGTTTCTGTTGATTGGCTTGGCCTTGGTTTATTCTTAATAAATTATATTTTTTTTATAAGTTAAATCGCTATATGATTTAAGTTCTAAAAAAATCATCGCTATCAAACGGTGCAAGATTACAGAAAATTTATTAATTAAAAAAAAAAAATTGAGGCTAGTCTTGGCGCAGGGGCACAAGGCGTGACTGTAAAATCGACTGGTTGTGGGTTCGACACATTTATATTTTCATTTACTCGCTCTGATGTCGAGGCAAAATGCGGCGTTGAGTTCCGCACCTCAACACGCAATGATTCCAGAACTCGGCGGTAAGTGGGGAACAGTGTGTCTTAACACTAGGTTCCCACTGCCCTGCTGTGTACGGGATACAGCGTGAAGCTGATTTTTATGTTTAATAATTATCTGTAATATTGTGTTATTTCTTTTCTATTGAATTCTTAATTTTATAATAGGTCGGGGCAAAAGTATTTTCGTACTTTGAATGTACAGGGTGCGGCATATAGATCTCCCCGATTGTAAAGACACACAGCTGCGTGATGAAATGTAACAGAGTGGTGGGGGAACCACCTTGAAAAGGTCTGACCAATATTGACACAGCGTTCTTTTCGTATCCACTTTGCGCTTGGTCGACATGATCCCGTTCCAGATAAAAATACCATTTACACGTGGATTTCTAATTTTAAAGCAACAGGATCTACTTTGAAAAAGAAATCACCTGGCCGTCCTCGCACTGCAACTGGGCCAGATAATGTCACTTTGGTGAGAAATTCCATTTAGCAGTCTCCACGGCGATCACCACGAAAACATGCAGCGGCCCTACACTTATCAGCATAAGATTGTGCGTATCCGTATCCGTATAAGATTGTGATGGTGCAGGAGTTGAGTGACAGAGACTTTGACATTCGTACGATGTTGTGCCACGATTTTAATGAAAATGTGCGCTGCACGGATGTTGTTCTCTTTTCAGATGAAGCCCATTTTCATCTTACAGGTGCGGTAAATAAACAGAACTTCCGTTACTGGTCTGAAAACAATCCTCGTGAAATTTACCAACGTCCACTGTATAGCCAAAAAGTTACAGTTTAGTGTGCAATTTTCAAGTTCGGTGTGTTAGGACCGTACTTTTTTGAAGAGGACGACGTTACTGTTACAGTAAACAGTCATCGCTATTGTAACATGTTACAAAATTTTCTTCGGCCAAAAATGAACGACATTTTCCATGAATATGGAGTAGAAAATGTATGGTTTCAGCAGGACGGAGCAACGGCACATACATCTCGTCGCTCACTTGCAGTTCTTAGAAACATGTTCCCTAGACACGTTATTTCCTTACCAGGTAATATTGGGAGGATTGGAGGGGAAAGGATTGGAGGCCACTCCACTGTCACTGGACTTGACACCTTGCGACTACTTCCTGTGGGGATATCTCGAAGCCAAGGTCTTTCAACATTGCCCTCGAAACGTGGAAGCTCTTAAAGAGGCGATAAGAAACGAGGTTGCTGCCATTCCACCCGAGATGATTCGCAGAGTAATGGAAAATTTCCGAGAGAGGCTTACAGAGTGCATTAACAATGGAGGCCGACATTTGAGTAATGTCTTGTTCAAAACTCGTTAATGTAATATGTTATTGTAAATGGCATTATTTCAATAAAAAAAAAAAGATTTTATGTAAAAAGTTTTGATTTTATTTATTTCCAAAAGAGGGGAGATCTATGTGCCGCACCCTGTATTATTAGTAATCGAACCTCTTTGCTTCAAGCAAAGCAAAATGAACGTATGTGACAAAGAAATTCGGTACATTTTAAAGTTTTATTTCAAAAAATTTTAAAAAGAGACGAACGCCGCGAATAAAATTTGTGCGGTTTACGGACCTAATACGGTGTCAATAAGAGTAGCACAGATGTGGTTCAAGCGTTTCAAATCTGGAAATTTTAGTGCGAAGGATGAGGTCCGCTCTGGACGCTCTGTCATAGGTAAAATCAGTACCATCTTTGAGAAAGTGGAGCAAGATCGATATATTAGTAGCTATGACATTGCCGAAGGACTGGATGTTGATCATATAACAGTTTTACGTCATTTACGAAAGCCTGGGTACAAGAAAACTTGACATTTGAGTACC
Source organism: Heliconius telesiphe telesiphe (assembly GCA_018249795.1). Lineage (NCBI taxonomy): Eukaryota > Metazoa > Arthropoda > Insecta > Lepidoptera > Nymphalidae > Heliconius > Heliconius telesiphe. The sequence continues at coordinate 5,232 of DWLH01001345.1, forward strand.
ACATGATCTCACTAAGAGAAACCTAAGGCAACGTGTTTCCAAAAACGTCGAAATGTCGAATTGATCGAACCCACAACGTGTTTAAGCAGTTGATTACGGATGACGAAAAATAGGTGACGATAAGAATGTGCGAAAAAGATCATGGTCGAAGCATGGACAAGCCCTACAGACCGTGGCAAAGACCGGCCTGACTCGGAACAAAGTGATGCTATGTGTATGGGGGGATTGGAAAGAAATCGTCCATTATGAGCTTTTGCCACCGGGTAAAACTATCGATTCTGATCTCTACTGTCAGCAACTGATGAGAAAAACCGGCCGGAGCTGGTCAATAGGAAGGGCGTTGTGTTCCACCATGACAACGCCAGACCGCACTCATCTATAGCCACGCAGAAAATATTGAGAGAGCTTGCCTGGGATGTGTTGATGTATCCTCCGTATAGCCCTGACCTTGCTCCATCAGATTTCCACCTGTTTAGATCATTTCAGAACTCTTTAGGAAGCATAAATCTAACCTCAAAAGAACACTGTGAACACTACCTGTCAGATTTTTTTAATCAAAAATCTCAAGATTTCTACAAGAATAGGATCATGGTACTACCCATAAGATGGCAACAAGTCATTGATCAAAACGGCGTATACATATTATAAAAAATTATACCTAAAACAAATATTTTCCTTTGTATGAACAATACGAAAATACTTTTGCCTCAACCTTATACATTAGATATCGATTAGTTATTTTATGACTAGTAATTCTATTTCAATCGTTGTTGTAATATATTATTGTTAAATATTCGTTAAATACAATTAAGTCTATTGATATATGTATGAATAAAAATATAATATATATGTTAACAACATATAGCTACTTACCAGACTTACCCAACGCTGGGCCAAGGTTGAATGAGTTAAAGATAAAAATTGGAGTTTTTGCTAACATTAAAAAGTCACTCAGAGCGAGATTAGCCACTAAAATATTTCCTGGTGTGCGGAGAGTTCGGCATCTGTAACAAGAATTTTATTTTATATATTAAAATCAATCTACGTATTGAAGGTCACGTAGATGATTTAACAAATTTACACTTTTAAGTCGTTAATTCTAAATAAGAGGTGCCTACTCAGATATTTAATAGTGAGAAATACCCCTATAAAAATTTGAACGTAACGGGATTCAAGCCCCGCCTTTGGAAAACCGTCCAAGCGCTTTAACCAAAGTCATATATTCTTATCAAGTAACGGCGAAATTGTTATACGATTGTTGTTGTTTTAGACACATACATTTTTTGCTACCCAAAAAGTTTTCGTTTTGATATTTATGAAATATTTTGATTATTTTAAAAATAATTTAAATATTTTTCAAATATTTCACTGTATAGCATATGGTATACTGGTGCGTACATAAATGTTTGTATCTAATTAAAATTCACATGTCGTAGCGAGATCCACAAAGGTACATTTTATTGTTAAAGTAATGAGTACAAGGTTCATGTGGTTAACTTTGAATTGCACGAATGAGTAAAACTCATTTGTTGTGTGAATTAATAATTTTACCCTATTTGCAAAGATACATAACAGTTTATCTTTGAACCATCGAGTATTAGGTATACACGGCTCAGTTATAAATTACTAAGAAAATTTTAATCAATGAATTACATATAAATACGACGGACAATCCGGCTGCGGCTTTGCTCCCTTGAACTACATGATTACTTATTTATTTAATATACTGTTTCGACTTCTATTGTTTTTATATAAGTATATTTTTCAGTTTTAAGCACTTATAGTGACATCTTAAATGAAATTTTATACCTTGGATTACATTATCATAATTTCCATAAACATTTTGATAAGATGATATAAATTAGAGTATTACCTATGTCGGATTGGTACATCGGTACCTACCTATTTATGTTATTTATTACATTTTTTTCTAATCCTTTTTATACCTCTAGTATACCTACGTTTATAGTGCCATAGAGCGGTTTGTAACATGGCGACAACTTGTACTTTTTTTTTTTTTTAGCTTCACGCTGTATCCCGCACACAGCAGGGTTCTGCCGAATTTTGGAGGCATTGCGTGTTGAGTGGCAGAGAAAATATCTTAACTTACTAAGAGTTTGTCACGTTGATTCTTTCTTACGCGCGGTGACTAATAGTTTATAATTAACAGTATTATTAGCTGCATTGTTGAAAAAAAAAACCCCAATAAACTGCAAAATAATAATAAGTCATTAAACTTTCTTAAAGTATCAACTCTTTAGTATTTACATATTAAAAGACTTTTTTGTTTATATGTAAATACTAAATAATTAATACTTTATCACGAAAGCAATTACCTGTTATCAGTGTGCAAAATAAAATACAATTTATTTTAATCCTCGATACAACATAAATATGTAATGTTAAAGGAACATTGCAAAATTTATACGTAAACAGAGAGTAGCCTCGTATAGAACATCTTGTGTTTTTCTTAACAATGCTATTATATTTGCAATTTTTATTTGCGGCATCCTTTTGTGGGTGTGCTCAGACTTCAGAACCTTATTTTACAGAACTCTCCAATCAGCCTTCTCAAAGAGCTTTGCCCTTAGTAACGTCCGGACAGGTTCTGAATAATGGTCAGTGTTTATTGTTTTATTATACATGTCATACACATAATATATTTATATATATCTAATTGTTTTTGGTAATTTTATAATTAAATATTAAAATCTTACATCACATCATATAAATATTACTATTCATATTTATATTGTTTCAATTTAATCAATTCTTTGTATATATATGTAGTGTATATGTAGCTACCTACATAACTTATCGCTATATTCCGCACAAATCAGAGGAGGCAGAGGGTACCTAGGAACCTAGTGTTAGGATAACCGTTCTCATTAAGACACTTTCCGTTTCACTTTCCGTTGAATTGGCGAAGTATTGCGATTTGGGGGGCAGAACTCAACGCCGAGTTTTACCTTGTTACCAGAGCGCAGAAATGAGAATATTAAATATTTCATTCCCCCGAGTGAGATTCGAACGCACATCCGTCACGTTTGCAGTCGAACTACTCCTTAAATTACTCTTAAATAAACAGTAATATGGTAGTACTTACTTATATTACTTACGTTTAAACGCAAACAGACAACATATAAGTTTAGTACTACATAATATAAATACAAACAGGTAGGATGTATATAGCTTCCATTTAAAATATCAATAGTAGCTAAGTCATAAGTGCATTCTTTTATATTATATTAGCGAATTCATAAGTGTTTATTCATATATCATTATGACGTGATCTTTGACCTAAAAGATCAAGAAACTTGCACAAAAATATTAGCAAATATTATTACTACTGCGCAAATATATCCCGATAAATCAAACACGAAATGTAATTTCCGCCTTAGGAGATGTCGTTCATTAATAAATTGGACGCAGATAGAATCATGGTGGACACTAAAATTTGTGAGAATTTGCGAGAAATTCTGTCGCGAATCCAATATTATTAAAAAATTGCAAATTGAAGATCAGCCCATAAATATATCTGATGTTTTCGGGGATCTTCCAATCTAAAGTGTAAATGTTGCTGAAGCTTTTTTTTCTTTTCTGTATATCACTGTTCATTAAATTAAAAAAACGGACAAGCGCGAGTCGGGCTCGCCCACCAAGGGTTCCGTACAGGGTCTTGAGCTTTTTCTAAAAGTCAAGCTTAGCTTAGCCAGAGCCCTTTCATCTGAGGTATCACTTGAACAAGCGGCTTTAATATAAAATTTTGCCCTCCTTTTAAGGAGGATTTAATTTTTTTCATTTTTAGGATTTAATCACAAATGTTTACAATTTTTTCCTGAACTAGAACTAGGTAACTGTAGATGCTACCTGCCAAATTTCATAATTCTAGGGTAAACAGAAGTACCCTATAAATTTGGAGTCTCTTTATATTCACGCGTTTTTTTCTATGTAAACGGCCATAACTTTTTTTAAGTAAATATAGAAATACGATTTTTTTTCAAGAAATCATAGGACCGTAGATCTAAGTATATGGTTAGAATTTCAACTCGATATATCCAAGCGTTCTTGAGATAAAGCCTCTTGACAGACACACAGACAGACGGACGGACAACAAAGTGATTTTATAAGGATTCCTTTTTCCTTAAAAGGTACGGAATCCTAATGACAAATTTCCTGAAATTATTAAATGATTTACTTTTTCAGTTGGCACTGTAAACTTAATTCAAGCTATGTCAAGCACGGGTTCGCTTAACAAATTATTATCGTCACTACAGATCGCTATTACAAATATTTTGAAACAGCTGTTGCAAGTGGATAGCGGCAAGGAGACTACTTCGGATGTTCAGAGAATTGAAGGTGTTCTACGAGACACTTTAATAAGCTTATTAAGTACAATAATTACCACATTGCGAAGACTTTTGTAAACTTTCAATAATGCGAAATGTACCTATGTATACGTATTTATATAAATTTTAACATGAAAATATAATTAAATATGTTTGTCTTATGAAGCTTTTCATTTTCATTTTTTGAATTAAAATTATTATAAAAAAGATAAAATGCAATTCATTTGTATGAATTCGTACGTCATTGATATAAAAAAACTTGCTTACGTGTATAAAAGATGGATTGCAAAAGATGTCTGGTTTTTTTGCAGGCTTTGCTAATGAAAAAGGAATGGCTGTATTAATTATTTTTATATTAAACTCATTAACTCATAGTTTTAATAACAATGACACCATATAATTCAATGTTTTGATATTGATATTTAATTTATTAAATTGTACCAGATTGTGTTAATAATGTTAATTATTTACGTGACCTTCCTCCAGTATCCCTGATACTGTGTTTTCGAAGGCCAACCGAGGTCTCCCCCGTTTCCACATCCATCTCGTATCTTCCATCTCTACTGAACATACTTCCCAAGTATACCAGTTCATTCATTTGTTCTAATATCTTACCATTTACACTGATCTGCATTCCGTCCTTTCTTCATATCTTTCAAAAATCAGAACCTTTGTCTTATTCGCAATGAGGCTTAGACCATTATATTCACACCCTTCTTTCAGAGTGGTGACCAATGTCTGCAACTCGCATTCTTATGATGCAATAAGCACTGCACCATGTGCCTACAGCAAGCAATTCACATTCAGGTCACCTACTTTCATTCCCATATCACTTTGTTTCACTCCTTGGAGACAGCTATCCAAATACAAATTGAACAACCAAGCTGACATGGCGCAACCTTGTTTAACACCCGATCGGATGTCAAACCAGGGTGACATGCCAGCTCCTACTCGCACGCAGGCTGAGTGATCTCTGTAAAAAGACTTTACAGCCTGCATAATTTCGTCCTTACAACTCTGTCAAACGCCTTTTCCAAGTCCACAAAAGCACAGAAATTTTTTTGGTTAACGGCCAAAAATTTTTCCGTGGTCATGCGGAGGGAGAAGATCTGATCCATACACCCTCTTCCAGATCTAAAGCCTCCTTGGGCCTCCCACAACAGCCGTTCAGATATCTCTTGCATTCTTCTCGCTAAAACTTTAGCATAAGCCTTTAGGCTTTAGCCCTATGGCTTGCGCAGTCTGTGAACCTTTGTCTTTATACAAAGGCACGATGACCGCACCTCACCAATTATCTGGGACCTCCCCTGATTTCCAGCATAAATTGCACAAAAACCAGAACAAGTCCAAGACGCGTGGCCCACCATATTTGATCAGTCGGCAGTAACTCCATGCTCCCGCTGACTTACCACATTTCAGATTTCGTATTGCATTCTCAACTTCTTTTACACTGATTTTGCCATCAGCTATATCAAGACTCAGCGTTTCGCTGCTACTTGAAACTGAGGTGTCATCACATTCATACATCTCCTTGTAAAGTTCCGACTTATTCTGTTAGAATTCCACCGTCCTTCGAAAGCACCCCTTTCATTCAGAAGGTTAGCGAGCAACCTCGAGAAACACTAACTTCTCGCCAGAAAAACTTCGTGTTTTCCCTGAAGTTGTTCGTTAACCTTTCATCTCTTTCATTCTCTGCCTTTTTACGCTTTATCTTTATCAGTACTTTCGTTTGGTGCTTTTGCAGCTTATACTCTTTCTTTTTTAACTCTTTCATACTTTTATCCTTACCTGAGGCTTTATAATGGCTGCCATGCCTTTTTCTTTCTTTCTACAGCATCTTGCACTTCATCATCCCACCATCCGTCACGCTTTTTGCTAAAGCCTCTTTTTCCCTTACCACATACTCCTACCGCTGCTTCCTTCAAATCCCTAAGGTTCTGCTAGCATACTTCAACATTTCCATTTCCAGATTCACTGCTGTCTAGCTTCAGGAGACTACTCATGATTTATATATATAAATATTTATATATATATATATATATATATATATATATATATATATATATATATATATATATATATATATATATATATATATATATATATATATATATATATATTTTTTGCTTCAGTTTATATGAAATTGCGCAATCAAAACTTATAGTGTACTTTCCGTAGACCTACAGTTATGAAATTAAGACGAAGTAACATCTTACAAGGCAAATAAAGGAAAACATCCGAAAAGTTAAAATTTATAAATATTTCATAGAAAAAAGGCATTAATAACTTATATTTGAAGTTTATTTGAACACAAAATAAGTGTATATGTATGTGCAAACTTAAGTTTGTTAACTTTATTCGCCGCATCATCATAACTTATAAGATACTTTCCAATCACAATTCTGAAATTGGTACCCTCGGTAAACGAGTCTGACTCGCGCTTGACCGATTTTTTCTTAAAGACACTTAAATAAACATCCGTATATTTCAAGCGGGCGTAGCCGCACAGGGGCCGCTAGTAATAAATAATTTTAAAATAAAAACAAAATGAAAAAAATATAATCATGTATTTGACAATAAAGATGTCAGTCAACCTCAATATCTATCTATCAACGTTTGACTCACTGGTTTTTATTACCCAATAGACCAATGTAGTTCTTTTATCTTTCAAGAGAAGCGATTTTTTTTCAACAGTTGCTATTTTATTGCTTTTCTATATGAACACGTTATATTACTTTAACAAAAAAGTAAAGATCATGAGGTACCTCACCATTTGTGTGTTGAATAAATTTACCTGGGCTGACTTAACTAATTAAATAAAAAAATATTTGTAAAAACAAAAACCTCGACTGCATAAAACTAAAAAGAAAATAAACAAGCCCAATAGTTTATTAGGATTAACAGTCGGGACCTCTTAAAATGACGCAGGGTTCCTGGTGAGTTTCATGCCGGCTCTTCTCAGCAGAACTGCCTTCCGAATCGGTGGTAGCTTTTTTTTTGTTTATATGTTCATTTGACGATTCAAAAGTGCTTATGAGAGCTTATTTGAATAAAGAATATTTTGAATTTGAATTAATAATATAATGTTACGATTATTTTAAAGCACAAGTAAAATGATAATTTAAAAAGAAATTATGACTTAGGTTTTATAATAATTTTTATAAAAGAAATATCAAATAGAAAATCATAAATATTAAAATAAAGTTGACATCGCCTGTATAAAATCAAAAATAATTAGGCCACTAAGATCTGTTTTCAAACTACAATAAAATATGAAAACATTCTATAGCTCTAGCCCAGCCCAGCTTAATTTCTGTGCTCCAAGGAACTGTAAACCTGAATATCTGATATTAATGTAAGTTTGATATCTCAACGCGAACTCAAGTAAAATGGTCTTGGCAGACAGGACAGATGGACATTAGGTGATGAAGTGATCCTACAAGGGTTACGTTTTTTTCCTTTTGACACCGAACCGTAAAAATGAATTAATTATTTTAGTTTGGTTCTCTATAATGTTATGCATTAAATAAATCATAATTTAAGTGTTTTGGAAATGGATTTCACTTTGCTCGCAAAAATTCTAATTTCTAAATTAATAGAATTGTAATTTCTAAATTTCTAATGTAATTTAATAGAAAAATGTTAGTTATATCACATCTGTCTCGATAAACTGTAACTACGCGCACACTGCAAACGTAGTTTTCACATACATTCCGAATCCGCAAAAAGCC